>CAUYSK010043555.1:0-39201 GCA_963575035.1 Avahi laniger | reverse complement strand
ACTGCTGAAGGTAGGCATTTGCTCTGTAAATGCCTTTAGCCAAGCCTTTATGAAGACTAGGAACCGGCATAAAGTAACTGAGAGGATCCAGAAAACTTACTGGAGACTTCAACAGCGTACGTCGTGAGGACTGGAGTTTCACGGCGGCGGCTGTCGATAGTAAAATCGATCTGTTCGGATTTAAACCATGTTGGATGAGGGGAACCCTGTTTCTCTTGCCCTCAATTCTGGATAGTTTTGAGTTCGATACCCAAGCAAGTGGTTGTAAAACGTATAGTTCTTCCCTTTTCGTTTTCCCTTTTTTCAAATCTCATGTTTCTCTTTGACACCTGCATGGAACGAATGTCCCTTACCCGTCACTCCTAGTAACACCCAAGAATCTCTGATTTCTGATCCAAACATCTCGAAAGAATTTCCTAACACCAAGTGTTTCAGCCCCAGGTCACAACCCTGACTTCAAATAAAATTCCAGGTAAGCCATTCTGGCCCTTGGTTGGGGTCTGTCCTGTGATGCCTGTATCTTTAGTGTCGGGGAGAAGACAGTGTTTTTGAGAGGTTCGGCTCTGGTGCACCCTTCTTCCTCACGGAAAGAGCCAGCTTTCCTGTCGACCTTGAACTGAGCCAGATGGGAGTGACCGTTCACTGCCGGGGTTAGTGTGCAAGGGGGTGTCTCTGCAGAACCAAGGGAAGGGCAGGAGCAGTTCTTAAAGACCTGCTGTTTCCCACCAAACGTCATGCACAACCTCGTCTGACCTCACTGCCACTTTGGGATGTAAGTAACGTTATCCCATTCCACAGACGGGAAGCCCGAGTCTCCAGAACAACTCATCCAGGGTCATTCTGCAAGTAGGTTCTAGAACCCTGTCCCCACGTACAAGTCCACCACTACCATGGTTTGAAGAAAATTTCAGTAGAAGTGGGAGAGTGAAGCACATTCCTCGTCCTTTTTCTGTGTTTTCGTCGTTAAACATTGATAGTGCCAATGGATGATAATGTTGACAAATTCGGTGGCGAAAAGGATCGTGATTTATGACTGGAGACTGGCATAAAACAAAGGCAGAGGTTGGTTTTTGTAGTGGGCGTCGCCACGAGAGCTGTGATACAAGAGAGCTCAGAACCGATGTGGGTGGTGAGGTGCTGGTGTCCTCAGTGTAGACACCAGCTGGAGGCAGTGTGCACAGCTCAGCTCTAAGGAGGGCCTGTGGCCGTCACTGGAAAGACGGTTTGTTAATTAAGTCCTCTTAAATAGCTTGCTTGCTCCTTGGGAGAGCTGGGGAGGAAAATGTCACATTTCATACGTTCTTGTTTCAAAAGAAATAATTGGGGGAGGGGACTGAGGCTACATGAACCGATGGTCGCTGCCGTAAAGTCCGGCCAGCCCCAGAGACTGCTGGCCTTGAGAGTCTGAATTTGCTGCCAGCAAGGTCGGCCGAAAACACCGGTGGGTGCCAAGGCCGGGGTTCTGCAGAGAGGACCCCTCGCAAGGGCGGACACAGGGGCGTTTCCCCCTCCCCCGCAAAAAAAGCCAGACTTGGGAGTCAGCCTTTTCTTTTTAATAGTAGAGCACAGGCGTTTGTGTAAGCCGATCTTCCCTTTGATTGCATGATTGAGATTCTACTTATCAATTTTTCAGGAAGCCATCTAATTATACAAATTAAAATTCAAAGGAAAGCAAAAAGAATGATTACGCCTCACTCGGGGATTGTGGGGGGAGGGTGTGAAAGCCGTCTTGACTATAATGCTGTCGTTTTCCGTCTCCGCGGTCTTCACAAATATTAACTAACTAATTCTCCCAGCCTTCGGACGAGGCAGCTAACGTGGAGTTCTGCTTTTACACCAGAGTCGAGGAGGGGCCAGATGGCAGTGTGGACCTCAGAACTTGGGTCCAAGTCCCCGGTCAGCTTTGTGGAGAGCGCCTGTCTCGTGGGGTGCGAAAGCTTGGATCCATAAGTTCTGTGCTCTCTGTCTGTTACTCTGATCTCAAGCTGGCCAGAGTTAGGGACTCTTCTCTTTCAAAACACCCATCAGTAGTGAAGCAAACGTTTTCAAAATGTGTCCACATGGACCCACCTCACCAGTAACCCCGCTCATTTTAGGACAATTTCATCTCCACTCTGATACGGTCATTCCAGGTTGAGGGAACTACTTCCCAGTCTTGGAAAGTGTTCGGTATCTCATGGATGTTGCATTAATTATTTATGTGATTGGAAATTGTGCTTTTTCCTAGCTCTTTTTTTCGAAAATCACGTAATTATTGCCATAAATCTTTAGGATGCTTTTTCAGCCTCGTTGCTGGGAAATTAGCCATTAACTACCAGAAACCTGGTAGCCCTGCAATCTGACCTTTGACAGAGTAACTCCTGGTGTTGTGCATAATTGGTGATCATACATCACCTCCTCGTTTTTAACCCTTGAGCTTCACTTCCGTGTCCTGGCCCTCTGTTTCCTGGATCACTGAGGACGACTTTGGGCATGCGCGGGGGCGCGCGTGCGTGCGTGCGTGCGTGCGTGCGTGTGTGTGTGTGTGTGTTTAAAATAAGACCAGTTTGGTTGTATTCTTTGAGTAAAATCCAGGAGACTATAGGATGGATCTCACATTGTGTGGTTCCTGGTTGAGGTTCTTCGAGCCTCTTATTAGCTAATGAGAAGGTTGCAGTTCCTCAGCAGCGATTCACACTGGGGGGACCTGGGGCCTGGGGCACATCGGATGAGCATTGGATGAGCTTCCAAAACGCTCAGTTCCTCCAGAAACAGGCTGGGCAGCAGCTCCCCATTCCTTGTTGGGTTTGCTCTGGGGAGTCCCACATACCCCACACCAAGTGGGAGACCTTCCTGTGCAGCCTCCCCCATCTGCCTTGCCTCTGCCCGGATCACCGTGAGGTGCTTGGACGGGCTTGTGAGGCACCCCTTGATCTAAGAACTGCTTTCAGCCTGCAAAGCTGGGACCACATGTCAGGGCCAGCAGCCTAGGACACTGCTTTTGCCGGTGCCAGCAGCAGCCCCTCCAGATGCAAGGAAGGTGCAGGATGGTGGCACTCAGTGGACTTCAGTTAGGTGCTGCCGTGGCTTTCTGCCGCTTCTCGAGCAGTGGGCTGGGGGCTTGTGGTGTGCCGTGGCTTTACTCCTGAGCTGCGTGGCTGTTTTTGAAAATACTTTTGCAAACCAACAGGCAGAAGGCCTGGATAGAGAGAGCCTGTCACGTGACCACAGTGGGTGTCTGTGTCTGGCACTGCTCCCCACGTGTTCCCGAGGGGTCTGTGAACCTGTCCCCTCAGGCTCCACCCCTCTGAGGTACAGAACCAAGGGCAGGTCCAGCTGGCTGTCGCTTGGTCTCTGGCATTGGAATGTAAATTATTACAGTTCAGATTGGTTGGTGATTGGTGTTTATAGCCCCAGAGTGAAAAGCAAGAGATCCCTTGGCATTTGCTACTTTCAGAAATAACTGACAATCGTCCCGTGTGCGTTCATTTGCTTCCTGTTACGAGATAGAAAGCAGGAGATTGGACTTGGAGTGACTTCCGTCGACAGCGTTTTGGGAGGAGAGTGAGCACCACGTGCCCAGATGGCAGGTCCCCTTGTAGAAAGTGGCAGGTTAAGTCCCGAACAACCTGTCGCCCTGTGTCCCGAGGGTCTCCAGAGAGTAAGGATTCTTTTCTCCTTGTTTCAGGGTTCATAGTGGCGTAATGCACGCAGACTCCTACGAGTTCCCCTAAGTTCTTAGAGGACTGCTTTGCCATTCGAGTCTGAGAGTTGCAAAGTTCGATAAAGAATGGCCCTTGTGGATAAGCACAAAGTCAAGAGACAGCGATTGGACAGAATTTGCGAAGGTAAGAGCCAGCGTGTTGGCGGTTGTTAATGAAAGACGCGTAGTCTCTGCCTCAAATCCTGCACGAGCTGCCCGCCAGGGTTGGCTGGGCCAGACTGTTCCCAGCCTCCGAGCCAGGGTCCCTTCTCCAATTTGAGCACCCTGTACCCTCCCACGGACCCAGGCCTGGCCCTGGGGTAGGGTGGGGCCTAGGGGAGGTGGGGGTGGGGCCTACTGTCCCTGTCTTCCTTGTACCTAAGGTTACTTTGCATATGAAAGACTGTATATTAGGACCATCTCTTTTTTACTTCCTGGGCTTTATCTGGTTTGAATTAAGATAATTACAATGATGGATACCAAGACATTCTGAGGAGCTCAGCATTGCCCCTCGGGATGTGTTCAAGTCCCTGCTATCTTTGAGAAATGTCTGGAAGTGTTTTATTCATGAAAGGAAAAATAAACATAATTAAAATCTAATGGAAACCTGGGGACAAAACTCTGAGATGTTGATTAAGCAGTATCCTCTCCCAATTAGTGAGTGGTGGGACACTCAGGGCATGTGGATTTGGGCTTGGGGTTAGGCACACTCTGCGGGCCGGGAATCAGTGCGGGAGTCGGTGCTGCAGGGCCGGCCCTTCCCTGCGCGGCGCCGCAGCGGCCCACGCGGACTCGTTTGTCCTTTAAGTAGATGTGGCTCAAGCTGCATGGGCTGGGACGTCAAAGACGTTCTGCTGAGGGACTCCACGCCCGCGAGAACTCTGCTGCGAGAACATAAGAGCACCAACCGTCCCCCCACATCTGTGGGGTTCCGCCACAGCGCGAGGAGTTTGGGAGTTGGCATTTAAGGAGCTGTTAAAGTAAACATGCAGATTTTTTAAAAACATTTAAAACCTACAGAAATGTCGACAGGATAGTGCAGCGAACACCAATATTTCCTTCAGTTATCCAGCTGATAACATTAGCCTTCTTTTGATAGAGATAGAGATATACACACAGATGATAAATGCGTGTGTGTGTGTGTGTGTGTGTGTGTGTGTGTGTGTGTGTGGATGGATGGGTAGATTGTTCCAGAACCATCTGAAAAAACATTATAGGGGCAGCAGTTTACTCTTGAGTACCTCTGGCATATGTCTCCTTTTAGACAGTTTCCTACATATCCCCAACACCGTGATTGCCCCCAGGAATTTCGCCTCATTGCAAGACCGTCTGATACAGGCTGCCTGTTCACGTTTCCCCCAGGCATCTGCCTTTAGCCAGTTTGTCTTTTATGTCTGCTCACCTGTGCAGGAAGCAGCCGAGGGTTTAGTTGTCCAGTCTCTTTAGCCTCTGCAGCCTAAGAGTGTCCGTGGCCTTTCCGACTTGCAGAGGCACTGATGCCGTTGAAGAGCGTAGCCCAGCTGGTTTGCAGGACGTTCCCAGTCTGGGCTCCCTGCTTGCGTGACGAGGTGTGAGGTGTACTCGTGGATTCCAGTGCTGAGGTTGCCACGTCCCCTCTTCTGGCAGTTTCTACCCTCCACCCAGCCGTTTTGCTAAAGGTTATTAATAGGTCTTAACACCACATCGGAGACAAGAATGGACTTGAAGAGCCTGCGGCCGTTCCCCTTCATTTCCACGGCCGTAGAAACCCGACGTGGGCAAAGCCGTCGTCCGTGCTCTCGGCCCCTTCGTCCCAAACGTGGCTCACCAATCGTCCCACTCAGTTCTTCATCTGAAATAGGAGATTTGCAGCCAATGTTTTATAACAGGAATTTGCGTCACCTTTATGTGTGGTGTTTCAGATACAGTTAAAGTTATTTTTTAAAAAATTTCTCAATAACCACTATCAACACAGATGAGCTGAAAATTAAGTTCCTTGGGTGTAGCTCGTAATCCACGATTCCCACATCTGGTGTCTCGCTAAGAAATAAGGCCGTTCCAAGGCGCTTCGTTGGCGCTTCTCTCGCATGTAAGCCGAGTGAGTCCTTATGGCGCCTGCCACGGTCGAGACAGGTAACACCCGTTTCGCAGGGGCTGGGCGGTGGCGGGCTGTGCTTTCTGTGTGGCCCCCCCTTCACATCCACCTGCGCATTCAGCTGTTCCTTCCACCGAGGCCTTGCGCCTTCCCTCCCCTCCCCCAGTGCTCTCACCACGCTCTGTTCTGTCATCCTGAGCTACCTGCGGAGTGTTCAGCGTCAGTGTCCACGGAACCTTTCGAATGATCCTGTTCTTCCCCACCCCCAAGGACTCCCTGTATCCCGTTAAGTTTGTTTTGTTTTGTTTTAAAATGATGAAAAGCATGAAGCTGCCTTATTCTGCCATGGTTACCCTGTCGGCTCCCAGGCTTACAGGAGCTTTGTCTGTCTCTGTTCGTCTCTGGGAATACCAGCTCCTTCTGATGCGTCCCCTCCTCTATGCATCACAAGCTCATGCACAGCCCTGGTCACAGGACCACCGGGCCCGGCCAGGCCTCTCCAGGGCTATACTCAAGGCACACTGTGGGATCCGAGCACTGGCCCTGCTCGTGTTCTTCTCCCACAGCCCTGCCCTGCCTTCCAAGGCCTGTCCAGCCCCTTCCTCCCTGACCCTTTTGAAGGAAGAGAAGGTAGTGTGGAGTCTCACTCTTTGTATGCCCAGAATCTGACACCTCTGAGAATAGGATGCAGCCAGAGTCTTTGGGACTCCGTCTAAGTCAACTGAATGGAGTTGACTTAAAAACCAAGTTGACTTAAAAGCCAAATTTTAATTTTCTTAAAAAGCAACTCTTCTAATTTAATATTTATAATTTGTTCTCTTTTCTGATGCCTACTATCAAACTACCCTAGAGTACTGTTGTGCCGGAATTATGATGGCGCAGCCTCCAATAACATGGGCTGGTCAGAAACAGATTGTGGTCTTCTCTTTTTGATGTATAATTTAGGTCTTGGTTTTCCTCTCTGTTTAGCTTGCTGACATATAATGTAGCCAGAGAGTTTTAGTACCTTATTGCATCCTGCAGAGCTAGTTTGTGTGCCCCAAATATTTGCTCGTCAGAGATGAGGGCTAGCTATCTGTCACTCAGCATCACAAAAGAAACCCAGAAAAACATTTTCTAGAGCCCTGGATCTGTAGAACTGTAATAAACCACAATGGCTTTGCTAATGGTTGTAAGAACACCTTATTGTGGGTTGTGATAGAAGGAATTACTAACCGCTGTCCTTTCCTATGGCTATTGAGATTGCAGCTTGAAAACTGAAAAACAGATATTTCATTTTATTTCATTTTGTTCAAATGTCTTAGAAACACAGAAAAATGGTTCCGAGGATATCATCAGCCCAGCTGTGATAAGTCCCTTTCGTAACATAACTCAGGAGCGCATTTTTCCATTGCTCTGCCAAAAAAGGGAAATGATCTGAACCTGCTTTTAGATAAACAATCACATGAAACATTCCACACGTCTGGAATGTTCTTGGGAGCATGGAGAATAAAAGGGAAAAAGGATGGGTTCGTCAGACGGACGTGGGGAAAATGGAGACTGGCTGGTGTCTGTTAAACACAGCAAGTTATAAATTCTGGGAATCTTACTCTGCGTCAACTTTGTCACGAAGAAGGACGAGAGAAGTTACAGAAGTTGCTGGAGGGATGAGCTGGAAGAGAACTTTCCCCAGCGGCTTTCTCTCATGTTACGTGTCCTGCGCTGCTTTGCGGGTTGAACTTGCCACTGTGGAAGCACATCTCAGTGGAACGGTGCCCCAGGGAAGCTCGTCCGTGGTCCTAGCGGGGGTAAGGTACGAAGACAGGAGCGTCCCTGTTGCTGAGATAGCTAAGGCGGAGGTGCCCCGTCGGCTGGTAGTCGCCTCTGCGGCCTGGCGTGGATGCGCGAGGGCCGTTCCTCCAGCAGCCGCCCTCGCCTGGCACACACCCGTCAGAGCCCACAGGCTGGGAGGGCTCCCTCTGCTTTCCCCACGGGAAGAGCAAACTGCACAGACTATGGCCAGAACTGTCTTGTTTGGCGTTTTAAGTTTTATTTGTATGTTTTCATTCTGTGGGGCTGTTTTGTTTTACCTGTCTTCATCAAAATGCATTATGAAACCACTACTTGTTTTGTTTCTTGAAAGCACTTTGAACATTTTGTAAAGAAACAGTGCTGAAGGCTGCCTGTAAGTAGTCCCCAATCATTTCTAATAATTATCTTTAAATAGCCCCAAAATGTGGATTTTAAAAATGGGATTCATAATGTTGCTATACATTATAATTATATGTTGGGATCAGCAATTATGCACATTTCCAGTAATTATGTGATTAGCCATAATTACATTAGCTATGTAAATATACAATAGTCAACTAGACATGACTTAAAACTCCGTGGTACAAATGAACATAGTAAAATAATGTTATTCTCAGGTAGAGGTAGGAAGAAACAGTCAAGGGTGAAGCTTCATAGAAAGATACGGTTATTTGGAAGGGAGAAAATTCCGATTTGCCTTACCTGGTCCTTGCTTTAAGATGATCTCCAAGCAGTGACCCCCCACCCAGTCAGGTCCTCACTTTCTGCAGCTGAGAATCGGGTTCAGCATTTTATTATTTCTCTCGTTTACTCATTGGTCAAACGCAAGTGTAAGCTTCTCTTTGCACTTGCGCTTGCTGATGGGTGGATTTCCATACACTTGTCACTTTTCTCTAAAAACAGTATGTTCTAAGGCAACTTAGTTTTTGCTTAGTGGGTGAGGGGTGTGTGGTGCGATGAGAGTCTGCGGCCGGGGTTTGGAGGTCACTGCTGTCTCTGGGCTCAGTCTCACGGCCGCTGCTTTCTGCCCTGCCCTAGCGAACCGCACTCGCACACGGCCCGGTTGGCAATGCCCATCCCCATCGATGTTGAGTCCAGACCTTCTGCAGCGTGTCTGGGAGCTGCCTGGTCTGTGTCCCCACCTGCTCTGCCCTCAGCGCATGTCCTCTTGGTTGTGGCACCTTTGAGGAAAGAGTGTGTGTTTTCCGGCTGAATAAGGGCCTTGGAGGAGCCAGTGCATCCAGCAAAGGCTCATTGGTTGGAGCAGGCCAGGGGCAGACGGAGACCTGAGACAGTGCCCCACGTGAGTGCACAGAATGTTCTGGGCTTGGGTGCATCCTAACATGGCTCAGCCCAGTTGACAAGTATTTGGGGTGAACCAGAACCCCAAGATGCACTTTATGGTCAGCTTCTCGCCCTCTCTTTGCTTTTTCAGAACCTGCAGTGTGAAACCGCGCAGTGAGACTCCTGCTGGTGACTGGTTCGTCACACCGTTGTTTGATAAGCATCCTGAACGCTGCTTGCTCTCTTGCTAACAGAGCACTTTGGCATGTGCACTCTGTCTCTCGGTCTTATCTCCAGAAGGCCCTGTGTGCCCTTCTGAGGTTCGGGCTCGCCTGCCACGTCCACTGGCTGAGCACCCCAGTTAGACTGTGAAGTAGCTGATGGGGACGTGTGCTTGGGCGCGGTGGGGTCCCACACACCTGTCCCTCCTGCCGGGTGTGGAGCGTCCATTGGTCTTATCTTCCAAGTCCTGGTTGGAGATGTGCATGTGCCAGGAGGGTCCTTCCCTTCCCGTTTGCTGGAACAGGTGAAGTGGATTCTTCTAAGACTTCCAAGCGAGGTGGGCAGTCAGTCCTTTCGTGTCCTGAAGAAGGTCTTTGAAGCCCCTCTGCTGCCTGTACCCTCACGGCCCGTGTTCTGGTCACCGTGGGGCCTTCGCTACGGTGGGGAGATAAGTCGTCCGCTGCTTTCCTTAGCTTAGCGCCCCCGGGGCTCGGGCCCTGGCAAGGAGGGCTGCTGGGACTGGGATGTGGGCACAGATTCAGAGGCCTGAGTGGTCACGGGAGGGGCTTCTGGTGACTGTGTGTGTCTCTGTCATTTTCCCCATCACACCACACTCCTCCTGAGGGCAAAGGCTGTCACCACCGAGTCCCGTCGGCCGTGTGAGTGACGAATGGAGAGGGGGCAGCCAGGGGGACGGACTAAGTGGGAACGCTATCTTCAGATGCAGTTCTGGGATTATTCTTGTGGTATTTTTGACATCTGGGCAGGTGGCAGTTTTATCGGACTAGGGACAAAGTGACCAAGGTTGGGCTGAGCAAGCTGGGTGGAGGAGGCAGTTTGAGCCGGCCTCGGTGGGTGAGGGCGACGGGAGCATTGCAAGCAAAACTCAAGGAGGGAAGAGCCCTGGGGAAGGGCTGAGCCCAGTACAGACATGAGGACGTCAACCGGGGCTGGAGGGTGCTGTGTGGTGAGCTGGGGTCCACCCCTGGGAGAGTCTGGGGGAAGAGCTGTTCTTAGAGGTTTCATAGAGAGGAAGGAGATGGCGTCGTTGAGCACCTGCTACGTGGCACACCTGTGCAGGGCGCGCTCCGTACCGAGCACAGCCTTTCAGGGACAAGTGGGTTGCAGGGTTGCTAATGGGAATCTTGAAGCTGAGACATGATCGGGGGTGAGGCCAGATTCTGCCTCCAAGCTGGGGTCCCGGCGCACGCTTCTTCCACACTGGCACACTCAGGATGGGCCGTGGCAGAGGGTGGACATCGCATCTCATAAGGTTGGGAATCAAACTTAATTTTCATAGCATGTTTCTCAGGACGTTTCATAGGGTAGTGAAGAAACTGAGTCAGAAGCAACGTACAAGCCTTTGTTTCCACTTAAAATGGCTAAATGTTGACTTACGCGAGGCCGGGGCTGTTCAGAGTGCGGCTAATTTGGAAAGGGCCGGGTCAGTTCAGACCCTCCACCCGCTCTCCTGATGGTCTTCCGAGTGTTGCGTTGACTTTCAAGCCTCCACGCTCCAGGCCCGGAAATTGGTGGGAGCGTGTGTCATGCAGCGAAGGGCGTTCGGTGTCACTTGGTTCCTTTGATGACTGAATCCGTGTCTGGATGGTTCTGCTTGTTTTCTCTGTGTACTGGTGTAATTTAGACGAGGGCTGCTTTAAAACCCAGACTTTGCTGTTTCTTCAGTGCATTTGGTGTGTGCCCCCTCCATACGCTCCCACCTTGCGTTAGATTAGCCAAGTAAGTTACTTTTATAGGGGACACTGAGAGGATGAAAAGAAAGAACTTTTTTAAAGGCAGAAAGCTGTTTTTAAACATAAATTCTAGAATATGTATCTTTAAAGAAAACATACAAAAAACCACCACAGCCTGTACACATTAAAAAGTAGGAAGTGGGTATGTCATAGACCTATTTTTGGCCCTGTCTCTTCCGGAAAACAGTGTGTAACCCACAAACCTCAACAGTGTCCCCAGGGAGACGCTGGCTGTAGGAGGCAGAGGCCGCTGCGGTGGCTTCGTCCTGGGATGCAGCAGGCCACCACAGGAACACCTCTTGGGATTTCCTCGTTTCCCCCTTTACCGTGAGAGCTGCCCTGGCCCCCCGGCTTGGGGAGGACCAGGCTGGCCCTCCGTGGGGAGGTCTGTTCCATGGGATGCTCCACTTGAGGCTGGCTGCCTCCTGAGAACTCACTCTGTCCCCCGAGAGCCCTTGAGGCAGACCTGGCAGCAACTGTCCTGCCAAGTGGGTGAGACACAACACAGCTATCAGGGACAGGCCCCTGATCTTGTTTTTTTAGAAAAGTGAGGATTAGCCCCCCCAGAGTAGCAGGCTCCTGTCCATTTCAAGCAGTTTGCAGGTGATTAACCCATTGGCTATGTGTCTGAAGACTGTTCCGTGGCGGGAGGGACCCACAGGCTGGTCGTCCCCATCCTGGCTTCTGTTCCCTATTCTCTGGAACTGTCTGGATTTCTGTAGGTCTCCGCAGTTGTGAACTGCCCAGGGACTTCAGAATTGGCTTTGGGTGGCCGTCACCTGTAACCCTGGGGTGGCCGTTGGGTTAATCTACATAATCAGCTTTTTTTTAAGTTTATTTTCTCTGCAAGAGGGTTTTGCTGTCTTTCCCAATTTTCAATAGATGGTCTTTTTATGTTATAATATTTTCTTTTTACTTTGTACAGTTTCCTGTAGCAAAGGTCTTTGTGGGATTAGAAAGTTAAGTCCATGAGAGTCATTTCTCCTTCAGAAATTGGTCCCATCTCAACGTGAGAGTTTTCCGAAAAGCAGCCCTTTCTCAAAGACTGCGATGTGTTAAGGAAAAAAATATGCCAGAGTGTTTAGAAAAGTGTAAGTCCAGTTACAGGTGTTTTTACCTAACACAGGAAAACATCTGTCATAATATTTGTCGAATTGCAGCGCCGAGTCTGCACGAGTTTGGGTGGCTTCCAAGCAGAATGGGTTGGAAGTTGATGGAAATGGGAGCCCCAGTCTCCTGGTTCTAAGGTGGAGGGTGACGCCGCCCCTGACGCTCATCTCCCCACTTCTGTCATGCCCCTGCAGCCATGCCCTGGGCGCCGTCTCGGAAACCCGTCTAAGAATCATTACTGGTTTCTTAGGAGTTACCGTGTAAAAATTCTTCTAGATAGTCCTATTTCAATGGGAGAACTTGAGCTGGACACGGTAGCAGTAAGCTGGTGAGTCACCGGGGGCTACCCCACTGTTTTTACCCAACTACAGAAAGGTTTGGCACGGGGGTCTCCCCAGACTGTACCATGAGTGGGCTGCTTAGTGCTGACACCACATGATGTCCTGTTTTTCATTACAAGAAGGAAGGAAAGGAAATGGCAAGGTGGCTCAATACGGGAGCGTTGGACAGTTGCCATCTGCTCTTAAAAGCTGGGGGACCCTGGCTCTGACAGGAGCTCAGTGTGCCCCATTTGGAGGGATTGGAGCGATCGTCTGTTCACGAGTTACACTGTGAAAACTCGAGTGACATATCTAATGTTTCTGGGTTGGGGGAGTCTCAGAAACTATCAGAAGTCCTTCATTAAATAAATCTTTAGTGGTCATCATCTTATTTTGAAACCCTAAAATAAGCATTCTGCAAGAAAAATGTATCAGAGATAGCCCGTTGCTGGTCACCACTGAAGGGCAGGGACATTTCAGGTCCCTGCAGTCGGCCGGCTTGGCCAGCCTGGTGGCAGCAACAGCAGTAACGGGGTGGAGCCCCCCCAGGGTGTCCAAAAGGCCCCTCTTGGCTGAAAAACCCAAGCCCAGAAGAGGGTTGGTGGCCAGATGGAAAGGGATTGGAAGCTGTCTGGTCAACTTCTGTGTGAACCTGCCCCCGGGCTATTGACGAGATAGGTAAATACCGTCCGGTGACGGCCAGGCCTGTTCCCCTCCCAGCCGCCATGGCGCATGTACTGGGAGGGGAATTGCAGAAATCGGCACAGCAGACTCCTTTTACACGTGGAAACTCAACATTTTTGTGCTGTGGCTTCTTTCTTTTTCTTAATGCCTTTTGCCTTTTCATGAGTCCTAGGAGGTAGGGGGTTGGGGTTGGATTTGGGGGTCTTGTTGGCATTTGGGACAGAAATGGGTGTTGCTGTGGTATTTGGGGTCACCTGGGCAGTGTTTGGGCCAGTTGGTTTAAACAGAGCTTGTCCCAAAGTTTAAGTTGTATTGTTCAGGACATGGGGGATGCAGGAGAGACAGCCCCGGTTCCTAGAAGTGGAATTTTAGCCACTTTCCTCTCTCAAAGTGAAACTTTTCAGTATTTCTCACATTTAAAAAACAATTTTTTTTGAATGACTGGTATTTTGTCTTTAGCTGAAGATTTTTGTTGTATGTTAGATTGAGAGAGGTGTGGGCAAAGGCAGGCTACTCTTGGGACTAATGGTTGCAAATGTGCACAGCTTCTCATTTTTAAATGTTTTCAGTGTACACAGCCTTTGTAGCTTCCTGATCACCAGCTTTTATTTTTATTGTGAATTCTTTGTGGCAATCTTATCGTTACAAGAGAGGAACCTACCGCTTACTCTAGGGTGTTGCTTCTCTGGTGCCGTTACACATGTTTAAGGAAATGTCTTAATACTTGGGGCATCCCTTTATCTCGGTAACCGCAGTTCTTTGCGTTATTGCACCTAAAGTCCCTCGTGGACTCTGTGAACCCTTAATCCACATGAATATGGAAAATCATCTGCAAGATCTAAGCCTGCTGGAATCGTGCTTCCCTTTCGAACGTACTTTAAGGAAGATGAGATGATCAGACGCAGCAGCTTCCCGGTTTGCTTTCTAACGTTAGGTTTGAGTTGCCGATCCCCCTTTTCCTGTGACCGCTGTTGCGGTCTAAAAATGATAAAATCCAGAGGACACACGCCTGTTTGTTTCCCCCTGGCAGTATGAGAGGATTCGCATTTTACAGTAATAAGTTAAGAATGCATTTGGACTTGAGCAGTGGAACCCATTTGATTTGCAACCAAAGAATCATCTCTAAGCAGATTCCAATATTGTCAAAACATCAGGTTTTAAACCTGGCCCATTGTTCAGGTTCTAGAAATGTGCATGGGACTTTATTTATCCACGTTTAATTTGTTTTTGGCTGTGTGCAGTGGATTAACATTTCATCAAGGTGGATTAAGATTGAACTGACATTGAAGCAGTGTTATTTTGCTTCTGTTACTTTTATGCGGTCGGCGGTGGGGCTGGGGGCATCCTCTTTCAGAGGGGGAGGCAATATTCATCCTAAAAGTACCCTGGTGAGGAGGAAAGAGTATAAGCCAAAGCTTCAGTGTGAAAATAATTCCCGGCTGCATGTTGGGAAGTCTGCATGGAGCAAGCAGCCGGCTTCATCAGTCTAACGAGATGTCACATGGAACAGAAGCTTTAGGGGTTTTATTTAGCTCTAATCCGCACGCTGAGAGAGCCCAGGTCCATGTGAGCACAGCGGCCGGGAAGGGGGCCCGGCAGGCCGGGTGCAGCCTCCTCTCTGGAACTGAGCTTAAAGAGCAGACCTCTCGGCTGCCATTGGGGAGTGAGGCAAAGTTACCGTGAGTCTTGTGTTTTGTCTACTAAAGTTTCAGAGGATTAATAATTTAGGCCATGCTTTGAAACAGGAAACCCCCAGTTGGTCGTCCCTGCCGTCTCGGAAGGGTTAGCACACAGCCAGGTCTGTTTTTGATGGATGTAATTGAAGATTTATAGAGAAGGCTTCTCGTCTGCCTCATCCGCAGTCATTTTTTTCCCCAATGCCAGTTCCCAGCAGGCATATAAATATCGGTCGTTCTCAGAGCTGGGATGCTGCCGGGTGGTATGAGGGCCCCTGGGAGAACGCGGAGTCCTTGCGGCCTCTGGGGAGGAGAAGCTCTCTGACGTATGGCACAGGAGAGGGGACTTGGTGTGAGCTGCCAAACCACCGACCGCAGGACGCTGCCCTGCCCGGGGCCCCTGAGCCCTACCTGTACCGGGAAGCTGTTTATAACTCAGTGGCCGCAAGGAAGGGGTCCACTCCCGACTTCACCTTCTACGACAGCAGACAGGCAGTGATGTCTGGTCGCAGCCCCCTGCTGCCACGGGATTACTACAGTGACCCGTCCGGAGCCAGGGTACCCAAAGAGCCTGTCTTCTATCAGGACCCAGGAATCAGCCGGCCGGTGCCCAACTACGCAGTACTTGGCAACCGAATGCCATGGGATCAAATACAAGGCCGGGTACCTCCTCTGCAGGACGCTGGTCACCTATACCGGGATCCTGGAGGTAAAATGATCCCTCAAGGGCAGCGGACACAGAGCAGGGCCCCATCTCCTGGACGGTATGGACGAGAACTGGCTGACACCAGGTATGGGGCTGAGGCACCTGCCTACCTCACCAACCAGGTCTACAATGACATGGGTGAAAGGCCAGTGGATTCTGCCCCTGCCAGACAGGTGGCCCCGACGTGCCTGGTGGTGGACCCGGGCTCGGCTGCTGCCTCGGAGGGCAGCACGGGGGTGGCCCCAGGTGCCCTGAATCGAGGCTATGGGCCTGCCCGGGAGAGCATCCACTCCAAGGTGGCTTACGAGACTTACGATGCCGACCTGTCTGCGTTCCAGGGTCCCAGTGGCAAGAGGAGCGTGTCTGTTGAGTTCCTGGCCTTCCTGCGGGCCGAGGGGGTGGCAGAGGCCACGCTGGCGGCTCTGCTTCAACAAGGCTTTGACTCCCCAGCCGTCCTGGCCACCCTGGAGGACACGGACATCAAGTCGGTCGCACCCAACCTGGGCCAGGCCCGCGTCCTCAGCCGCCTGGCCAGCAGCTGCAGGACCGAGATGCAGCTGCGGAGGCAGGACCGGGTGGGCCCCCTGCCCCGGACAAGGTCCAGCAGCTTCAGCCACCGGAGCGAGCTGCTCCACAGTGACTTGGCTTCCCTGGGCGCCACAGCCCTGCAGCCCCAGCCTGCGGGTCCACTGCAGGCGGCGTCCCCCCGAGCTGGAGACCTAGCTCGCCGACCCTCCAGCGCGCCGTCCCAGCACCTCCTGGAGACGGCGGCCACCTACTCTGCGCCGGGGGTGGGTGCGCAAACTCCCCACTTCCCCTCCAACTCTGGGTACAGCTCTCCTACCCCTTGTGCCCTGACAGCGCGGCTGGGCCCCACGTACTCCCCACAGGCCGGGGTGGCCTTAACTAACCCAGGCCCCCCCCTTCACCCAGGCCCCAGAACAGCCTACTCCACGGCGTACACGGTGCCCATGGAACTGCTCAAGAGGGAGCGCAGCATGGCCGCCTCCCCGCTGCCCAGCCCTCACGGCAGCCCCCAGCTCCTGCGGAAGCCTGGCGTCCCCCTGGAGCCATCCAGCCTGCCACCCGCCAGCCAGAGCCTCCACACGCCTCACTCCCCGTACCAGAAGGTGGCCCGGCGGACGGGCGCCCCCATCATCGTATCCACCATGCTGGCACCGGAACAGAGTAACGCACCCCCCCCACCTGCCCTGGCTGGGATCCCGAGAGTGGGGGGGAGGGGGGAGGGAGATTTGAGCACAGGATGGCAGGTCCTAACTGACACACGTGCCCGCGCACACACGTGTACGTGCCCTGCCAAACAAGGCCACAGAGCTGGGGCCAGTCGACATGGGTTCTCTGAGGTTTAAAGGATTTGCGTTAGGAGGCTGACCCACCGGGCAGCATCGCCTTCCCGTTCTCCAGCTGGGCCTAGTTGATTTGTGGCTTTCCCTTTACGGTGGTAAAATGCAACCGTGTTTCCTGGACACACTCAGAAAGTCATTCAGGACAGAAATGCAGCCTTCAGCTCACGAGGGGTGGTGTTTTCTCTAGTTCACACTGGGTAGCTTTGGAGAAGGCAGGAATGTTTTATCAAATTACCGTAAATTGTGCATTGGAAGGGCATAATGGTATGCGAACATACCTCTGGAGGGTTCCTGCACACGGTACCGGAGGCAGTGATTAACCACCGAGGAGATGAAAATGTGTGTGTTTGCATACTTGTGGGTTAAACAAAGCAAGATGTTGAAATCCCCTAGAACTCCCTGTTTCAAAAACAGATATAGTCTCTCATATTGGAAAATACAGTTGGGAATTCCGCTTGCTTGTAGGGAAGAACACGTTTCCAAATTGAGGGAAGGGGAACGGTGCTAGGTGGTTTTCTTCCTTCCAAATGTGCCAGAGGTAATCGGCGGCACGTGTTTCTCTGGACGTTGTGGGTAAACTTCTAGGTGGATGTCTTCCAAACGCCCTTTAGAATTTTCATTTTAGCTCTGGAATCTTGAGTGGGAATTATAAAATGTAAATCAATTTTCCTCCTTTCAAACGTACTTCCTTTCTTCCTCCTTGCCTCCCTAAAATAATTTAGAAGATGGGATCCTTTGTAAGTGAATTTTTTTTTTAAGTAACTAGCATTATAGGGACGAAAAATAAAAAATATCTGTTTGTAAAATACCCTGGAAGCAGCCATGAATGGAGACTTAGGAGCCGGATCTTGCGACCCCTGAGACGCAGACGTAAGCGTCTCTGTAATGTTGGTGCAGCAAGATGCTTCTCATGTCTAATATTGCCTCACAGACTTCACCTCCAGGCATTTTACTTTTTATTTCCAAAGGGAGATTGAGTTTTTCCAGGTTTTTTTTTCCCTCTTGCTATAGATTCTGGTGTTGTCTCAAGGATTTTTTTTTAAAATCTGATCGTATCATTTATCTGACTTTTTTAAGTCAATGTGCGACAGAAGGGAAGTCAGATAATTTTTCCGAGGGCCTCTGCCTGCTCTCACAGTCAAACATTCTGTCTTTGCAACCAACTAATTTGCATGGCGATGACATTTGTTGCTCCAGTAATTTCATCTGATAATGGCCAGGCTTGCAAAGCGGATCTGAAAACATATTCCTTAATTATGTGTTGCTAAGTAACAGGAGGGTTTGGTCATAATCACAGACAGATTATCTCCTCATTGAAGTCGTGGAAAGGTTTTGCTGAAGGAGGGACCTGCAAAATCGCCTTATTTTCTTTTTTTAAATTTCTGTTTATTTTACACTGCCTTCTAACAAAAACATCCGCTGTTGGGGTGTGGAGTGAGGGGTGTTATATAAGTTGCAAGGAGTACAATTGTTAACACGATGTTTTGCAGGCCCAGGGATACTGATTTTTATTTCATTTGCGTGGCAGCTGGCCAGCGCCAGGGAAGTCTACTGTCGGAAGCCGGCCAGCAGCTAAATTTCTGTGTCAAAGATCTGTCCCATAGCTGCAGTGTGCACTGTCGTTCCTGATGGCACTTTCCGTGGGGCAGTGTCCTCTCCACCCTTCCGTCGGGACAGAGGGTTGGGGCTTGGCTTCCCCAGCAGCTCTTGAGCTGCATAAATGGCATTTTGTGTGGCAGGTTTCGTAGAATCAACTGCCAGATTTGGATGTGTTGGAGCCAGAGGAAAACGAGATGGTCTATAGAGGATAATGTTTACGTTCGAGGAAACCACCAGAAACCTGAGGCTGGGATGGGCAGTCGCGTCTCACCTCTGAGCAGGAGGTGGCCAGCCGGAAATGCAGCCATGTCGCTTGTTTGCGGCACAACTGGCATGAATAAATCTTCATTTCGGTTTCGCCTGACTCGAGTGTTTCCACCCCATCTGGAAGGACGGGGCATGCCCAGAGGTGGACTGTCCCCTCCGCCTTTGGAGACACGATGTTGGAGTGTTGTTTACAGTGGGGTTGCTTTGGGGTTTTTTCGTTTGAGTACCTAGTTTTATATTCATGTGCTTTGGATATTTTAACATGTTTGCTTTTTTTGGTCCAAGAACCGCCTGTCTCATGTCGGTTAGTTTTGTGCATGTAAACAGTAGGTTCCTCTTGGTTGAGTCCAGTGCAGCCGGCTGGCCGGGCAGTTCAGGGGAACGAGGTGAGGCGGGCAGGGGCCGCAGGGCGAGTGGTGCTGCCCCCGTGCTCAGGCCGGCCTGGCAGCAGTGGCAGGAGCCTCAGAGCCTCCCAGCGGTGGCTGTGCGCCAGCCATCCCCAGGCGACCTGCTGTCGCCGGAGCCCTCCCCGTACCGCGTGCAGCAGGGAGCGTCGGGTAAACAGCGCTGCGGCCATGTTCATGTCTTTGTCTTCCCGAGATACGGCCAGGCACGGAGCCGCGGAGGGCTCTGCCGAGGAGCAGACGCGGTGCTCGGGGTTGCAGGTGTGAGGAGTGCAGTCCCGCTGCTCGCTCCTGAGCTTTTTCCATTTTCTCCCAGCCGTTTTTCCTGATGCAACTGGGTTAATGAGGCACATACGTGACCCACACACATCTGCTTGCCAGGGTCTCTGCCCGAGGACTCCTCAGGATGGGAGGAGGAGTCCGTGGTTCATTTAACGGAGGGGCTGTCAGGGAGGTTGGCGGCTGTGACGGTTATCTGGCACCAGAGTTGGTCACTTACTTGGCTCTGTTGGATGTGGCACGGTCCCCGACAACTGCAGGCATGAAGACCTGGTCTCTGGGTAGAACAGGAATAGAGGATCGCTCCCTTCCGGCCCACGCGCCGCACGGCGCGTCCTCGAGTGTCCTTGGTGCTAAGGGTCCCTCTGCACACTGAGATCTGTGCTGAGGATGGAGGGCGCACGGGTCTTGGGGGTCCTGACCTAAAACCATCAGACTGGAGGGAGGCTGGAGATGGCCTCTGTGAGACCCCAAAGACCCCCAGAGCCAATTAGAGCCAACTAGAGCCAGCCTGAGGGGTGGGGTCTGGGGCCATGATGCCGAGTGGTGACCCCAGGCCTTCCTGCGCGTGAGCTTCCTTCCATCTGCCCGAAGAGTCCTTCGTAAGGGAAGCAGAGAAAGCTGGGCTGCCCGCGGCAGGCCCAGCGTGAGCTTGGAGGTTGTTCCGTGTTCACGCCTTCCTTCAGCACTGACCAGTCCCCCGCAGTGTGCCGGGCCATGGTCAAATGTTCGGGGCTCACAGGTGGGCAAGCCCCAAGCCTCGTGTTCAGGTGCTCTCCCGTCTGGGGCTTGGAGGGTTATTCATAAAAGGACAGTTACTGTGTCGTGTAACAAGGATCGGGATGGGGGCCTTTGGGGGGCCCAGAGCACCGGGGTCGGCCAGCCGCTGCTGTGCGTGGAAGAGCATCCCTGAGGAGCACGTGCGTGCGTGGGCAGGGATGCGTGAGGCAGGTCGGGGCCAAGGGAGAGGATGCTGCAGCCGGCGTGGGGCACACCAGGCTGGGGTGTGTGAGCTGTCGTGTACAACGGCAGTTAAGGTCCTGGCTGCTGCTTTGAGATACCCTGTGACACCTGTTTTCTTGCAGGGTGACATCTACTTACATAGTCCAAAAATTCAAGCATCACGGAGTAGGAAGGGGACTTGTCCAGGGCCACGTAGCCTGGGCTCTCTCCTCCCCTCCGGCCCAGCAGAGCTAGAGCCTCTCTTCCAAATCAAGGAGAAGCCGAACCGTTGCAAGGTGCTGGCGGCTCAGCTTTTCCCAGCAAATCACCTAACATGTCCGACTGCGGTCAGAGCTACTGGCCTCCGCTTTGCTTTTGTGCCTGATGGGCGGCGATTGAGGCCGGGGTCCGAACGTGGCCCTTCGTCCAGGGTTCTCTGAGTTCAGGGCTCCCCCTTGGCAGGCGCCTGGGGGGACTATCCCAGGACTCATGGTGCACCCACGATTCCTACCTCTTGTTGGGACCTTGCCAGATTGATCTTGTCATTCCAGATCCTTGCTGTCACCTCTCCCCTTTTCACAGAGCAGGAACGATTGCTTCTCCCAAGTACTGCCCGGAAGTGTTTGTGTCTTGGTTGGGTCCTCCTGGCCCCAGTCCAGACTCACAGCGGCTGGACCTGGCACCACCCTTTGTCCTTGTGGCTCGCGAAGCGAGCCTGACGGAGTTCCTCGACTTCCCCTGTCAGCCTCCTGGAAAGGCCAGGGGACCCCAGGAATATTCCTGGCCAGGAACGTAAGGTAGTGGGGCATGGGCCTCGGAGGTGTTCCACCTGCTGCGTGTTCATGCAGGTGAGTTGAGTTCCCTGAGCTTCTACTTGGCTATCTAAGGAGGGTAGTACTCGAACCTGCCCCGTAGGCTTTTGGGAGTGCGGGGAGCAGGGGAGGAACAGATCACTGAGATACTGAGGTCCTTGAACCTGCTTGGCCATGGCCGGGCCTGCTTTGAAAACGGTGCTTTTGTCCCTCGGGCTCTTCTCAGGCCAGGAGGCAGCACACGGGACTGCTGGAGTCTTGCGGGGTCTCAGAGGCCGGGCTCGTCCCCAGCACTGCACCCCTTGCAGCAGCCTCCTGTGAGCCCTGCCAGGACAGCCGGACCGTGGCTGGGCTCCCTGAAGCAGCGCCACCAAGGTCCTCGGGTGGGCACTGAGGCCACTCGCTAGGCCTGAGTCTTATCCCAGCTTGATGGGCCTTTCCCAAAAGCGAGTGTCTGGGAGTTTTTATAGACCCGCCTCACACATGGCGCGTCCCCCTTGATGGCTCAGAGCCCCTCTGCAGCGACACGTGTCGGTGATCGTGTGTGGATATGGTCCCTCGGGTCGAGCGGGCTCCTGTCTCGCGTGGCGCGGGACACTGAGCAGGTGGCCGATGAGGCCGCCTCCTGCTGGTCGGCTTAAAGGGACTGGCCCCGTGTTCCCACTGGAGGAGATGCCAGCGAGACTGCCAGCTCTGCCCACCGTCCTGTCACCAGACCCTCCTCCCTGTGTCCTCTCAGGCCCAGGTTGACAGGCACAGGTTGCGCCCCCTCGTCTCTTCAGGCAGCTCCACGGAGAGGCCCCTTTGGGGTCTCGTCCAAAGTGGTCTCTGCCTTCAGGAAGCAGCGCTGGGCCTTGGCTTTGTTTCTAAACCAGAGTTTCATGTTGTGGTCTCCCCACCTCCCAGCTCCTCCAGGGTTGCTGCCTCTCTGAAGTCTTTAAAAAGAGGCAGTGATCCCATCCGAGGGTGGTCAGATTCTCCCGGGACAGTCGCACACCCAGGCGCGCAAGGACCTGAGCAGAGTCCTCAGGCGGGCGGGTGCCGGCACGTCCATCCAGCTGTAAGAGGAGGAACCCGGGCAGGCCCCTGCACCGCTGGGCGTCCCTCTGCTTCCTGGTGTGTCTGGTGTCCACGTGGGGCTCACGTTCCCGTCACCTCCCTCAGCCCAGGGCCTGGGCTCTTCTGTGGGTCGTGGGGCCTAGGAAGTCCTCGATGGCGTTTTGATGTCAGGTACACGAGTCGTAAGTACTTTTCCCATTCTGTGGTTGTCTCTTCGCTTTTTAGGTCGTGTCCTTAAAGCACAAAAGTTTTAACGTTGAAGTTTTATTCATTTAATTCAGTTGCTTGTGCTAGTGGTGATCTATCTAAGAAACCGTTGCTTAGTCCGAGGTCATGAAGATGTACTCTGATGTTTTCCTCTAAGCCTTTTATAATTTTGGCTCTAACGTTGAGGTCCTAATGGGTTGAAGTCCTGATCCATTTTTGAGTTAAGTCCTGCATGTGGCGTGAGGTTGGGCTCCAGGTCCATCCGGCCGCCCGAGGCGGTCCATGTACCCAGCCCTGCCTGCTAGTGAGAAAGCCAATGGAAATCAGCAGTAAAGCGTTTCAGGTGTTTGGAGCCAATTTATTTTCTCCAGGAGCGCACGAGGCAAGAATCTTTTTCACAGATTCCTTGCTGACACATGAGAGAATTTTTTTGTTAAGTTTATGGAAGAGAAATAATACTTGTAATCCATAACTAATTAGCGCATGTTAGCGATACAGAAACTAATGTAATTAAACATGCTGCTGGGTGTGTTCCCCTCTGAGGCTGGCGTACACAAAGGGCTTTTTTGTTGTTTTTTTACATAAAGGGGAAATAAGCCAAGACTATGTTCACTTTCCCTTTCTCCCTCTACCGCTGAAGGTACAGGAAGGTACACTGCAGTTAAACAGCCAAACAGCGGCGCATGCATAAAACAGCTTCTGCCAAATTGTTCGGAGAGCATAAAATGAAACGTGCAAACACCCGTCCCCACTGAGCGCAGGTGGGAGGCTCTCGGAACATGTTCCTCCTGAGAGCCTTGGAGGGTCCAATCCTAGGAGGGGGCTGCAGATGGGAACATGGACGAGCTACGTGAGACGGAATCTGGTGCTGAGTGTATACCGAACGAGCAAAGCTCTGGGCTGTGCTCCGCCGGCAGGGCAAGGGCAGGACTCTGACTCCTGGTTTCCAGGCGCAGGTGTGTGAGGTGCTGGCGGGGGCCGGTGGGGAATGCACCTTTGCAGTGGTGGCACCTGGCCCCAGGGGCCTATGATGTACCTACCTCTCGCCCCTCTGCTAGGGCCAAGGTGGGTAAAACCAGCCTCAAGAATCTAGGGCCCTGACTGAGCTCAGCAGGTAACAGTACTTGCCACTGTGTAGAGCAGGGGACTGCTGTCCTGAATTGCTGTCCCCTGAAAATGCCCAGGGAGCCTATGGGCATTTTCTCTTTTCAGATGGATAATCTGAGGCTCAGAGAGGTTAGCCCCCTGCCCAGGATCACACAGCGGGGTTAGGAATTGAAGCCAGCCCGTCTGACTCCAAACCTGTGTTTGGTGGCCGTGCCATGATGAGCCACCAGCAGTGTCTTAGGACAGCAAGGGAAAGTCAACAACAGTGGAAAGTTGTGGAAGGAGACACTAGCTTGAGCTGGAAGCCAAGCAGGAGGAACCAGGTTGAAGCAGCTTGACTCCAGGGTGGGAGCCCTGGGGTGCTCTGAGGCTCACCTCCCACGGGTGGCATTGGGGTGATGGTCCCCACCTGTCCCCCAGAGAGCTCTGAAGACCACATCACACTAAGAGCTTTGTTCGTGGCCAAGCGCACACAGCATGGGCACCAAGTCAGTGCTTGCCTGTCACCAGCTGGTGCCCTCAAGGTCACACCCAAGCTGCCCCGACTGCAGAGAGAAGCCCCTTCCTCTGGCTCCTGCTGCCTCTGGGAGAGTTGGAGAATTAACTCCAGTGAAGAGCGTACAATGTTGTTCTGTGTGATTAAATGGAATGTAAAATGCTCTTTGGCCCTGAGAGGTTTAAGCCTCGCTGCCAGGAATGACTGTAACACACAAGGGTAAAATGAAACAGGTGAAGAAATAAACACAGAAGGTAAAGGTGGGTGAAGAGGCCTGAACATAGAGAGCATTCCTGGCATTGCACAAGGACAGGTGGAATTCCACTCTGAGCTTCCTGGCAACCAAAGAAAAGAGGGAAATAGATCACTTAGAAGATTCACATTGTGCAAAGGGACTAACGAGCCCTTTGCTCAGAAGCTTTTTCTGAGAGATCCGAGGTGAGCTTCGCCTGCGCTTGACCACATAGCCGAAGAAGCAGCGCAGCTCTGGTTTGCAGCTTGCTACCTGGTGACAGCCTCCTGCATGTCAGCTTCTCATTTTTGTTAAATTTCACCAGGACCTCATCCTAATCGGGGTTGCTGAGCCCTTTTTGCAGTTTTGGGGCTTGGCTGGGCGGCGTTGGCTGCTGTCTGGAGACTGTCTCCCCAGGCCGGCCCTTCTCCAGGGCTGCCAAGTCCGCGGGGAAGCGCTGGTTTTTCTTGGCTGAAGGCGACTCTGCCTGGAGAGCTGAGTGTTGTCACCAGCTGCCCAGGGCAGGGCAGTTCCTTCTCCCTCCCTCTGAAGTGCTTAAAGCTGACCTCTCAACCTAACAGATTTCCCCACGGGGTATTTTTACGTTAGATGCTGTTTATATGTAGGAATGAATATGACTTTGTGATGGGTTCTAGTGCTTTCCTACAAACTGGGCTTTGAGCCTGGAACGCTTTGTCATTAGCTTTTAAGAAAAAGTTACAGAGGAAAGGAGAAGGGAGGGGACACCCAACCAGCTGTTGTACTTGGGAACGTCACTTCCTGGCCACTCCTGGGCCCGAGGGCAGCACTCCTGGCCCCTGGCCTGCCGCACCGCACGCCTGTTAAAGACTCACTTTCCTTCTGGGTTTTGGGACCCTGTGGAAAACGGTTCACTTAAAGGACGAGGCTGCTTCCCTCTCCCGTCTCAGCCTTGGTGGCTGCCTGGGTGGCTCAGAAGGAGGGAGGGCCTTATTCTGCTTTTATGGGCACTTGGCCGGGAAGTGTGGTGGGAAGATTAAGCCTGGGTCTGCCAGGTTCCTCCAGGGCCCCTCGGGAAGACGTGTCGTTCTTCCTCCGGGATGCTGATGGTGTCGGGTCCCTCTGATTCCAGGGCACACGCCTGCAGCTCAGGCAGTGACCCAGAAGGGCTCACAGCGCTCACAGGCCATCCTGCCCGAGCTCGGAGTCAGTGGTGGCCCCAGCGGGAATCGGCAGTGGTGAGCTTGGCCCGCACCAAGTTCTTGGGACACCAGGGCACCTGCCCTGCTGGTCGCCACTGCTTCCTTCTGGAAGGGACAAGGACGTGTCCTCACAGCCCGATCAGGGGCTCCTGGGGCTTCCCAGACCTGTGTCCCTCGCCCGGCCCCAAGTCTTGCTGTGCCCTAACAGTCCACTTCCTGCCACCCCGGATTGTGCTGAAGCCACTTCTGCTGGGCGCAGGGACCCGAGTCTCAGCAGACAGTGAACGCTCTGAAACTTTCACGTGATGAGAGGCCAGGCTGGACAAACCCGTGCTGTCCGTGGGTTGCCTGTGGGCGCCTCCTGCGGCGCACCGCCCCGCTTCCCGAGGCTGGTGAGCGAGCGTGGCGCGAGTCCCGGCGACCTTTCCTTTCTCATCTTTATTTTGTCTCTCTCCGACATCCTCTTCTGTTGTGGCAGGAACACATTTCTAGAACTTGAGAACCGTTCCCCCAACCTCCCCCGCCTCTGCCGGTGGTGCCCACGCGGTGGGCTGGCACCTTCTTGGAAGTGCCTGGGGCTTGAGGGCAGCACTCAAGCCCTGCCCGTCCCTCCTTGGCTCGAGCCGGAGGGAGCCCTCCGGGGTCCTGGCCGCGCAGGCCTCCTGGACGTCCTTCCCACTGCGCGAGCAGGAGCGGACAGGGAGCGCCCGGGCAGCCGAGCCACGGCCCCGAGAGAGCGTCCACACAGCACCTCGGTGTCCTGTGCCCCAGGATTGGCCTGGGAGGTACAAGGAGGGTGTGGATTTTTAAGTGACCAGTGCCAGGGACCACACAGCAAAGGCTGTTTGAGGAAATAGACAGTGTTTCTTACTTGACACAAAAAGCATTGTAAAACATGACTTTTGTGTCAATATGAAAACCAGCAGCGCCTCTGCTTCCTCTGGGCCATCGCCATCCGGTGGCAAAGTACAATTCAGAGAGAAGGTAGGGACCGTGCCCACGCGGGGAGTATGGTTTTTTCTTTGTGTCTGTCACTTGCTGGCTTGGCCAGCACCGTAATCCCCCGATGCTGGGAGGGGTGAGCGGGAGGTTCACTTAAGTGAAGCACTTCGCGCCGCCCCCCCAACTACAGTCTCGTCGAAAGCCCGAGGAAGTGGACGGACTGGCATAGGGTGACGGGCAAACCCCCACGCATGGCAGGGTGCCTTCTAGGGAACACGCCTGGTGTGGGAGCTCTGGTTGACAAACACTCACTTTCCTTGGCTTTTGTCCCCTTGGATGCGGTTTCAGGGCTGGCCCCTCGCTGTAGTCACTACTTAAAAGGGACGGAATGGTGTCCCCGCTCTGACCAAGGCTGCGGGTGGTGACTGGGCCTGGGAAGCCTTGATCCTGCGCAGTTGTGGTCACGGCTCTTGTCCTCCGCCGCTCAGAGCTGGGTGTGGCCCAGTCTCTCTCCTGGGGGCCACGGGGAAGCAGGTCCTCCTGAGCTGGCACCCGGTGGTCCCTTCCGTGTCTCTGCAAGCCCTGCCGGCCCGAGGCCCCTGGGACCAGGCATGGAGCACTGGGAACACTTGCCAGAGAGGCCACTATGACGCTGCTTCCTGTGAGGCCTGTCGAGTGTGTGATGGTGAGTCTGGGGTTGACCCTTTTAGGGGCCAGTGTTAGAGACCAAGGTGGCATTTCCTAGGTGGGTTTCCTGTTGGCCAGGCCACGGGTGCGTGTTAGGTCACACACGGAGCTCTGTGTCCCTGAGTCTGGCTTGGAGCGTGGGGACAGTACACACACAGGTCACTGCCCCATGGAGCCTTGGACTTGCTTGGGTGCTCCCCTCTGGTCACCAGCCGCGGGGACTCCGGAGGGGCCCTGATCATCGTCTTAGCCTGGAAGGTACCACGGAGGGCAGGGTTTTCCCTGGTGCCACAGGATCACCCTGGGTGAGTTACCACCGATGGCATTCACCTTTCGGGCCACAAAATCCAGAGAGACCTGGGGGGCGGGTGCTGCCTAGGCCGCGGCTCTCGGTTGTGTGTGGTTGTTAGATGAGGTCGCTGCAGTCAAAGGGGAACTTCAAGACCTGCCTTAGCCCACTCCGGTGAGGTCACCTGTCTCTCCTTAGACTAGACTGGTCCCAGGGATAGGTTGACATTGTTCATGTCTCTTTCCAGTGTCCAAGATTTGTTAAGTTGAACCGACCCGACAGGGAGGTGTGGGAGTGAGGGGTGGGTTTGGGGTGCATATCTGGTGTCAGTCCTGGGTTCGAGTCCTGACTCCGCCGTGCACTCTGTGAGCTTGGACAGGTTAATCTCAGCTCTCAGTCCGCATTGCCTGGTTGGTGAAACACAACAGCACCTGGGCGTAGGTCGTGTGGAGGGTGCAAGGAACTGCCTGTGACCGTTCTTCTAAACAGTCGTGGCACCTGGTGGACAGTATAAGGGACTGGTGATTTACTGTCCCTCAGTCCCCAAAACTTGATTTCCAAGTCCACAGGTGATTTTATTTCCACGATACAGTATTGAAAACCAATTAAGGAAAAATGACTGACAGCCGTGCTGCCGGGCCCGACTCCCTGTTGCGCAACTTCAGGCCGATCTCAGGATTTCCCCAGCGTCCAGGCACGAGGGGGAGGGCTGTCCCAGGAGACGTGTAGATTCGGGGGTTCTCGGCTGCAGGCGAAGCTGAGCCGAGGGCGGGTGTTCTTGGTGGTCTTTCCAGCAGCGCCATCCCTGCTCACGATTTTACGAGACCTGGGCCCTGGCATTGAGAATCATGAGGGTTAAGGGCTGTGGGCTAGAACAGCGTGGCAGCCACCCCCTGGGGAGATCGGCCCAGGCTGCCCCAGCTGACCTCACAGCCGCTCGTGGCACCCTTTGCTGCTGACCAGCCAGCCCGGCTGTGAAAGGGAGTCCCCAGAGTTCTCGCGGGTGCTCACCTGGGAGCCCCCTTTTGTCCTAGAGAGGTTCATGCTTTTCTAACTTTAGTCTTGGGCAAAGTCCTCAGACCTGGGGGTCGCCTGTGGCTCTTCCATCCTGTCCTCCCTCCTCTGTTGCCCAAGGGTGCCCACGTGCGGCCTGGCCTTGGGGAAACACAGAATACATAATACATCTTACCCAAAACGGGCAGAGCCCTTGCGTCTTGGCCGCTTGCTGCGGAAATGCCTTCCGAGGCGCTGTGTTCCATGACGTCCCGTCATTGATGTTTCAGGCCCGGCGAGTAGGCCGAGTCTCTGCTCACACAGGTAACGGTGGTCACCCGGCCTTTGGGGCCAGGGAGCCGTGGCCCTGGCTCCGGGGAGCGCCAGACAGAGTTCAGCTGGTTGGACAGAGGTAGGTGCCTCGAGCCTCCTGTTCCGCCAGCTCTTTGTCCGGCTGGTTCCTGAGCTGCCGGGGGACCGCCCCACAGCCTCTCACTGGAGGGTCGTGACTCAGTGAGATGCAGGTTTTATTTAAGAAGCTGATCTATTTATCACGGCGTTCCTATGGCCGTTTCTGTAACCAACCCTCCAGCTGACTTTGCAGAGAACGTCGAGGTCAGAAGCCGAGCAGTTCCTTAAAACCAGGCTGCCCCGTGGGCACTCAGTGGTGGTCCAGGGCAGAGGTCTGAGAGTGGGCGTCATCTCAGGAAGCAGGGGGAGAGGGGAACACTGTTTCAAAAGGCCTCGTCAGAATGAAACCTTCTGACGGCCTCAGACAAAGGCCCCACTCCTGGGACGTGGCAGCCTCACCTGTCGTCTCAGAAGGAGAACAGGGCTCTCGCCTGCCCGTGACAGTGAAGCCGGGCACTGGGCCACCCACAGCCCAGTGCCCGCTGGGGTGCCACCTGGAAAGCCCGGGGCTGCTGCAGCGCGGGCGCTGGTCCGTCCTGTCTGCTGTTTGGCGTCATGAGGCTCAGCGTGGGCCCTTCCTGGGCATGTCTGTTAGCTTCGCCGCACAGCAAATCACTCTAAAACTTAGGGACTTGCAGACAGCTTTGACCTTGGCTGCAGCTGGACAGTCTGAGGTGGCCTCAGCCACAGATGTGGCCTCTCACCCCGTGGTGCTTCATCCCAGGTCGTTCACAGCACGGTGGTCTCAGATCTCAGCAAGGCCCAGCCTTCCGTGTGACGCGGTGTCACTTAGTGTACACGTGACCTTGGTCAGCACAAATTACAAGGCCAGCCCACTTCCTGGCCTTGCCAGGGGCATGCAGATTCCACCTCTTGGCAGGGGGAGCATCGAAGTGACACTGGGAGGGGCTCAGATGGCAGGGAGGTGGGTGTCCATGAGTCAGAGGCTCTGGGCTGTGAAGGGGGTGGGTGCAAACCAAGACGCCCACCGCAGAGCCCGGCCCCACTCCTCCCGTCCCTCCTGCCCAGCAGAGTGGAATGAGGGCCCCCGGTCGCAGGCCCCCACCCCTGCCACAGCACGTCCCGGAGCAACTGCTGGCCGTGGCCTACTCCTGGGTTTGTGGGCATTTGCTTCCTTCCCCTGGATGTGCCTGCCTGTCTGCGCTCACACTGTTCTGTAATGTGAGGACAATGACCTTAATGCCCCTTTGTCCATTACAAGAGGGGCTTGGTCTCGGGCAAGCATGGCAAGAAGATTTCCACTAGCTGTGCAAGGTGGCTTTCTGGACTGCTGGGATCAGTGAGGACTCTGAGGCCCCCAGTCCTGGCTTAAGAGTGCCGGGATCCACTGGTGATGTCTGCCCTGAGTGCAAAAATAGAAAAATGGTTGTGTGTTTGCGTTGTGAGGTAGGAAGAGGGAAAACCATTGGGGGCGTCAGGTAGAGACTCGAAAGGAGAGGGAACCCGAGAAGAATTGGGTTCTCCGCTCTGGGGGAGCACACACCTGTACGTTAGTGAGATTTCAAAACCGAATGACTGCCCCAGAGGCGTGACGGCGAGGGGGATGCTGGTGACTTCCCACCTCTGCGACGCTGGGCCGGGAGGTGGGTGCAGCTCTGGGAGAGCCTCCCAGAAACACCCGGGGAAAGCACATTAGCCAAATGCAAAGGCGGGTGGCAGCGTAGAAACAGAGCCAAGATTCCCAATAGCAGTTGCATTTTTTTTTTAAACCTTAAAATAGTGCCACACTTAGCAACTTAGCTTTATTCCAAATCACTGCCTGGAAGCTGCTCCCAGAACCCCCGGTTCAGCGTCGGCTCCTGTGGCCTTTCCTGTGAAAGGCAGAAGGGACGAGCTGGTGGCCTGCCGTCCCTGCAGCTACGGGCACCCTCCCAGGTGCTCCCTGGCAGCACGGTCACTGTGGCTTTGCTCACTTTCTGGGTCAGCCAACTGCAGAGCATTTGCTGCTGTTGAGATCCCACGTCTGACGGTTGAGAACAGTTCTGTAGCGTGATTAAACTTGTTTGCAAAGCAGTGGGGCATCTCTTACCTCGACAACTCAAAGCCGCCTCCGACCTCCTTCCCCGCAGAGTTCCACAGCCCTCGTGCCAGGGTGGTAGACCCGTCCACGCAGCCACGTGTGCGAGTTGAATGCTGAATGTCAGGGACGGGGGCTCATTTATGTCCCACTGCCCTGTCTGGCCTCCAGCTTGGCCCAGCCCTGGTGGTCAGTTCTGTTTGTGGACCAAGCCTCTGAGATGCACCCTTATCGGACCTTTGCTCTATCTGGCCTTACAGAAATTGTCACTGAGCCCAGCCACTGAGCGTGGAGTCGGGCTGGATGCAGGAAGTGGCCGTTGAATCCGGAAGCAGGCTGCAGCGAAGGCAAAGCATGTCTAAGGGTGCTGGAGTCTGTGGGGCATAAACGGGGCTGTCTTGGAGGTGGGAGAGGCGTCCAGGCTAGAGGGGCCTCAGGTGCAGGTCTGATGGGCCCCTGCCCACTCCACCCTGTCCTCTAGGGTTGGTGTGTCTGTCTCCTCAGGACAGCTGGTGACATCACCTGGAGAATCCCAGCAACTGCCTGCAGCCCACAGAGCTCCCTCCGTCTCACCACTGTTCCCACCACCGTTCCCAGAGCGGGGGCACTTTTCCTGAATTGGGCTGGTCCTTTCTCCCCTGGTGGTCCCAGCTCGAGAGTGCCACCTGTGGGGACTTCCTGGGGTATGTGGCCAGCTTCTGTCAGGAACGGGGTGACCCCAGGCACATGTCTGTCTGTACATGTGACTGTCACTGGGAGCTCCTGGCTCACCCAGCACTGGTATCTTGAGGCTGCTGCGGTGTCCGGATACTTTCATAAAATCTAGTCATTTGTAAAAAGAGGCCAGAGCCAGCCTTTGCCTCCTATGTCAGAAGAGATCATTGCAGCTGCTTTGCTTTGGGGTAAAATCCTGAAATCCTGAAAGCAACTAAATCCTATCCGTGGGGCAGTTTGGTTCTTGAGCTGCAGGCAACAGAAACAAATTCAAATCTTTTTTATCAATGGCTAGTTCTGTTGGAAGGATGTCAGCTTCACTCACAGCGTCCAGGAGGACTGGAAAGTGGGTCTCAGAAACCCCATGAGGCAGCTTTATGCAGCAGGGTCAATCCGGTTCCTTCTCAGTGATTCTGCTAAGGGCAGCACATCCCATTTGCCCTGTGCGGGCCTGAGCAACTCCCTAAAATGCATCTGGTGCTGTTTCCCAGCTCTGGTGGCATCGCATCAGAGCTGGGTGTCCAGAAAGCTATGTCCTCCCTGGAGGTGCGTGCCCACCCGCTTTGGATCTTTGAAGCCTCTGGACTTGGTGTTCCCAGGATGGCTGGTTGCTGTCAACAAACTCCAGCGTCCGGGCTTGGTATTGTCTTTGTTTCCCACTGAGAATCTCTGATTTCACAGTTATTTATTGCAGCTGCACCTCTAAGCAGTACCAGGCCCGGGGGGACGTCACACTGGCCCCGAGCTGGTGCGCGGTGCGTGGCCCCCCCAATGGAGGGCGGCCCGAAACCAGCCGTCATGGACGCCAGGGGAGCCGGCAGAGCGTTTTGCAGAGCTGACGCCGGGCAGGCTTTCAGCAGTAAGGCACGGACAGCTGGCCGTGGCGTGTCCAGCTGCAGCCGCGGTTGTCTGGAAGCAGACAGGGCGAGTTCGTGGTGGGAGAGCATAGAAAAGAAGGATAATGGGTGGTGAGCAGCGGACTCCGGGACCCGTGTCAGCGAGTGTTTGCTCACTGCAAGGCAGGCAGGGACGGTGAGGAGCTCTTGTGGTCACATGTTGTCACATGAGGCCACCTTAAGCTCCAGCTCCCAGACTGTGGGGTGTGGGGTGGGAATGGGGGCAGCATAGCGGGGTTCTTGTCAGTCTTGGGGTTCGTGTGCGCAGAGCAGCCTTTAGCGGTGTCCCGTACACGGGAGCCAGTGCTTTTTATCATAAACCCCACTTTTTTTAAACATCGTACCTTGGGCTGGCTTCTCAGAAATTCCCGACTAGAGGACATAGACAAACACCACCCCCGCGCCCCAGGCCTGGGGGTCAGCTCCTGAGTTCATGACGTTTCCCGTGGTCCCTTAAGGGGTCATGTTCCATCTTAATGGATATGAGTCTTACTCTGTGATGTGGCATCATAATGTATCACATCCTAGTGTGTTACATCCTAGTATATTACATTCTAATGTGTTACATCCTAGTATGTTACATCCTAGTATATTACATCCTAATGTGTTACATCCTAGTATGTTATCTTAATGTATTACATTCTAATATGTTAAAAATTGTTCAGATTTAACCCAACTCCCTGGTATACTTCTGGGACTGGGGAGTACATGTAAGGTGGTCCCTTCTTTCTAGAAGCAAACCTTGGCAGTGTTCCAGCTAAGCTTTTCCCTTGTCCTCAGTGCTGGTGGCCCCCGTGGCCCGGAGCTGGGCTCCTTGTACCTCACGCAGGACGCCCGAGCATCTCACCCCCACCCAGCCATCTCCTGGCAGCACGGTCCCTTCCCTGCCTTGCCATAAAGGACTTGCAGCCAGGAGGAGCCTCAGGCCGTGTGGCCGGGAAGCTGGAGGGTGTCTTAGACCAGTCCTAGCTGCATTCTGCGCGCCCAGCCCAAAGCGGGGGGGCAAAGGCTGGGTTTAGTTTCACCCAAGTCGAGGAGGGAGCCAATCGCCAGGCAACCTGGAGTCTGTTACCTGGGTAACAGATCCATGCACGGGGGCTGTGTGTGGACATCTTGTGACGGTGGCTTCGCAGCCTCTCCAGACACATCTGTGGCTCTGAGATTCCCACCTTGTGTCCAGCGTCGTTTTCCTGAGTGGTTCCTTTTTAATTAATAACTTGGATTTCTTATCGTAATCATGTTCTCTGTCTATAACCGTTCTCCCTGCACCTCTGAAAGTCCAGTTGGGGTGTTCCTCCTCCAGGACTGCCAGCCCCCCTGACCCAAGGAGGGCGTGGGAGGAGTCTGGTGAGGTTTGGCCGTTTCACTGTTTTCTCAGCATAAAGGAAAAAAGAGCCGGGGAAGCAGCTCTGAGCCTCAGTTTCCTCATCTGTTGACAGGGATGGCAGCACTGTAGCATATCTTGAGGGTGAATTGAGGGGGCGCACAACTTTCCATACACAATCTCTGCTTCCCCACGTCCCTCTCTGCAGGGTCAGGTAGAGGGGACTCCCCAGGGGTCCTTCCTGAAGACACGATCCTTGGCCCTTGGGGGACCCTCTCCCAGGCCGATTGTGGCCGCCTCTTGGGAAGGACCTGCTGGTTAGGCCAACAGCAGTGTGAGCAGAGGGCTGGCCGGCCCTCCAGCAAACAGCAGCCCCCCACCTTCCTTGCCCACCTTGTGGGTCATGGGCTGGTGAGGACATGGGGGCTGCCCCCTTCCCGCCTGCCCTGCCCTGTTCCGGTGCAGAAGGCTGGCGGGGTTTGGGCTCACGTGGACACCCTGCTTTGGGGGTGTGGATCCTGAGGGGGGCCTGCCGGAGCAGCTGGGGACCTGAGCTGTGGGGTTCGAGCATCCGGGCCTCAGCTGCTGGTCACAGGCTGGGAGGGACTGTGATTCCCTCCAGTCCCCGCCTGGGCTGGAATAGAGCCCTGCACAGCTCTGGGTCCACCCAAGGGGATCCATGCCCCTGGCTCCCCCTGCCTGTCCTGATGCCAGGACAAAAGCCTTTTCTGTGGTCTGTTCAAAGAGCCAGTTGTCCCGAGCTGCAGCAGCTGTGGGTGCGAACCGCATCCACGGTGCAGCGGGGTAGGCTCCTGGGCCGTCCCTCAGACCTGGTGTGGGCACAAATCCTGCTGCTCACCACAGCCTGGGGCTCACGGGATGAGGACCCCCACGTGTCTGGGGCCCCAGCTGGCCCCACCAAGTGGCCACTTCAGGGACTGCCAAGAGCCCTTTAAGTTTGGGGGCTGAAGGTGGCGGCCACAGAGCTGAGTTTGGCCTGCGCGGAGGTCCTGGGGCCTGGGAACATCTCACCTTCCCAGCCAGTGGGAGAGAACAAGCCGACTCTGAGAGGAGGGAGACAGGTGGCCTGGGCTGTCCGGCCGCAGAGAAGGGGGCAGTGGGCACCTGCAGCCAGGGCAGTCTCGCAGGCACGTGGGTGGGGCTCAGGCCACCGTCAGAGTGTATCCAGACAACTGAAAGCCTAAAATGCCCCGGAAGCTGTTTTGTTTCGATTTTTAACCCGATGCTAAAGATTTCTCATTTAACAAGAAAGCAGATATTGCCCCTTCCTGGCTCCCTGGTGGTGTGGTCCCCTCTGCCGCCAGGGTGGTGGTTCTCTGGTGTCAGAAGTGTGAGTCATGGCAAGGTCGTGATGATTTGGTGCCCAGGCAGGTGGTCAACAGGGGCTGCAGCTCCAAGACCTCCCCAGCGATGAATTTGACGGTTTTTGTTGGAGAAAATGCTGCTTCTCTGACTCTCAGATTGTCAGGGCCTTCCGGTTTCGCTGCACAGAATGGCTCATCCTGGGCCTGCGGGGCGTGGCCATGTGGCAGAGGGCAGGTTAAGGCATCACCACTGCCCACCCTGCTGAACATCTAGAAGCTGCCATGTTGGTCTGGTCAGAGATTCTGTGCCTAGACCTGCAGGGAGGGTCATCCCTGCCTCACCCCCAGCATGGGGCCCCTCTGCCCTCACTGCTCTCCTTTGACCTTGTTGGCAGCACCAGGACATCTGTCAGAATTAACGTGGTAGCGCGGACTAGTCTAGGCAGCCCTGGCTCTGCAGTCCTCTGAGACATCTGCCCTGACCAGGTCCTGTGCTGGGTGGGCCCAGCCCAGTCTGGCCTTGGTGCCTGACGGTCTTCGGCCTCGGCTGTGGTCTGCTGGCAGGCGAGGGGGCGGCACTGTGTGGGTGGGGGCTCCTCACCGTGGAGTGGCCCTGCTGGAGCCGCCGAAGGCAGAGGCCGGGCTCATCCCTGCTCTGCTGCCTGCTGCTTTTGGCGGTGGTGACCGGGGGTGTTGGCCCTCCCCAGGGTGGGTCGCGGGCCGCCTGCCCACCGTGCCCTCCCTCCCTCTGCACAGGTATCCGCCCCCAGATCATGAACGGCCCCCTGCACCCCCGCCCCTTGGTGGCACTGCTGGACGGCCGCGACTGCACCGTGGAGATGCCGATCCTGAAGGACCTGGCCACCGTGGCCTTCTGTGACGCTCAGTCCACTCAGGAGATCCACGAGAAGGTGGGCCTGCCCTGCCCAGCTGGGGGCCACTTTGTCCTTGGGGGAGGGGGGTTCCCTCATCAGGCCACCCCCTACCCCAGTTAGGTCACTGGAGTCACCAGCTGGCCCCAAAACAGCCATATCCCCAGCTTGTCGTTTTCCTACTGAAATCCTGTGCTTGAGGTTCCGGGGTGACCCTGGGTGGCGCCAGTGGGCCGTGCGGAGCGGGGCGCTGACCCTGTGCTCTGCTGCCCGACGCAGGTGTTAAACGAGGCCGTGGGCGCCATGATGTACCACACCATCACCCTCACCAGGGAGGACCTGGAGAAGTTCAAGGCCCTGAGAGTGATCGTGCGGATAGGCAGCGGCTACGACAACGTGGACATCAAGGCCGCGGGCGAGCTGGGTGAGTGTGTGGCCAGCGCCAGGCCTCGTCAGGTGGGCTTGGTAGGGAAGGAGCCGGAGCGGGGAGCACAGAACGGCCACATCTGGCTGCAGAGGGGTCTGAGAAGGATCTTGTCAGCCCCGTCTCCACGTACCACATGCCGTGTGCTTTGGGACAACCCAAAGCAAAGTGAGCCAATGGGCTCTTTCCCTGAAGCAGCCACATGTCCCCTGAACTGCCACTGTTGGGTGCACAGCTCTGGGGTTTCCTCCAGTCCTGGGACGGGGCCCCCCTCCCAAGGGTTCCCGTCTACACGGGAACCTGGGCCTCATCCTCAGGGAGAGAGGCCCCAAGAGAACCTGACCCGGTTCGGGCCAAAGCAGGTGCCCAGCCATGTTGATGGCAGAGGTTTCAAAAGAAGCAGAGGCAGTGGATGAGAACCCGCAAGTGGGGGAGTGAAGGCTGCTTCTTGCACCCCTGGCCACAGGCACCCAAGGGGGCCATGGTGTGGTGGCCTCTCCGTCCCAGCGCCTAGCATGGGCTCAATATGCACTGTTTGCAGAGGCACGAGGAGCCTGGCGTCTAGGACCTTGGGAGAGGCCCAGGAAGGTCACTGTATTTGTATGTGTTTAAAATAAGCCACCCCTGCACGTTGGCCTGGGGGCTGTACTCTGCCTCATGAGCACTCAGGTGCCCCTGCTTCTAAGGGATCCCTTAGAACGACCAGGCACCCGGGCCTATGGGCGGAACAGTAGCCACGCCTTGGTATGGCCCTTCCTGGGGTCTTTTCCCCCCGTGGGCCCCAGTACTCCAGCGATGGGCCAGGTTGTGTGACCCGTGCACAGCCGAGGCCCAGGTCTGAACCTGAACACTGCGGGCATCTGACAGTTCTGCCCACGGACACCGCCTGCCACGATCTCAGCCGAGCGACCCCAGTGGGCTCCAGCTTTTTCTCCACGGTCCCAGCCTGGGGCTCTGCGTGGAGGGCAGGGGGTTTCTTGCAGTTGTTAGTCCCTCGTGTGCGTTCGGGGTACAGGTGAGTCTGGGGTGTGAGCAGGGCAAGGCAGCCAGCCTGTCGGTGGCCCTCGGCATCTGGGTGCAGTTGGGTGGGGCTGCCCCACAGGCGAATCCCAGAGGAGAAGACACGACTCAAGTCATTTGTCTGTGCACTGCACGGAAGCGTCTCAGAAGGAGAAAGGGTCGAATCGATTCCAGGTCCTCACGGGGTCTAGGGCAGTGGCAGCTTCAGGAGTGCGGCCGTCACCCTCCGCCGTACCCGGCCGACTTGTTCCCAACGCAGTTTGCTCCCGGCCCCACCTGTCACTCTGAGCCCCTCTTCGTTGCAGCAGAGAAACTCGGGGGGATGTGGGTCTTTGGAAGTGTGTTTAATATAAACTGAAATTTTCCATTTTTCCCTGGCACCAACAAGGATATTTTTGTTTGAAAACAAATGTTCTTTGTGCTCTTAGTAGAGCTGAAATCCCAAGTTTGAACAGCGGAGAACGTGATCGCATGTGCCCAGGGGTTCTTAGAGCCGTTTCCTCCTCGCACCTGCTCGCTCCCCACCGCCCGTATGTGACCCTCAGCGCAGCGACCCCCGCCCAGGTGTTAACGCCAAACAAAAACGGCCGCTTCTTCCCAGGGAGAGGGCAGGTCCTCGGAGGTGAAATTTCATTTCATTTCTCCAGCCACAGAAGAGCCTCAGGTGACTGTGGGGGCCAGAAAGAAACCAGGCCCTCAAACTTCTAGGGCCAGTGAGGAGAGTCAGGTGGGGAGGTTGTGTGCCCAGAGTCCTGAGACCCACAGAAGACAGTCAGGGCTGAGAAATGCAATTTTTTTGGTGTATTTTGGAGGTTTTGTTTTTGGTTTTTCGTGTGTTTTTTGAGATAAGGTCTCAGCCTTTTGCCCAGGCTCACTGCAGGCTTGAACTCCTGCACTCAAGCGATCTTCCTGCTTCAACCTCCCTAGTAGTTGGGACTACAGGCACGTGCCGCCACACCCAGCTAATTTTTTTTTTTTTAAGAGATGGGGGTCTCACTATGTTGCCCAGGCTGGACTCAACTCTTAGCCTCAAGCAAACACCCTCTCCTTGACCTCCCAAGGTGCTGGAATTATAAGCGTGAGCCGCCTCTCCCCTCCGGGAACTATAGCTTTGAATAGCATAGAAAGGCTGTGAGTGTTGGCATTTTCATTGGTCCGGGTCCCATCTGATAAGGGAGCTGCTTGGAAGACATCTGCTGGGCCCTTTCGAAGGGCCCTTTCCCAGTGTGGAGTCTGGAGAAGGAAAACGAGCCTCTGTCTCCAAGTGCATTTGGCCCACAGAGCTTCAGTAACAAAGGCTGAGACAGGCAGGTGGCTGCAGGCATGCCGTCCTCCTGATGGAAGGGCCCAGAGGACAGGGCCCTCTGTGTTCCAAGAGGCACACTCTGGGGCCGCAGGACTCAGAGCTGGCAGCCCCTGGATGAGAAGCCAGGGCAAGGCTCTGTCTTATCTGCCGCCCTCCCCAGGGACCGGGAAGCAGGGGAGGGAGGGAGGTGGCTGCAGGCCTGGAGAGCCAGGAGTCCGAGCGCCCTCAGGCTGTTCCAACTTGTCCGCCCAGTTTCTTACCAGTGGTGCTTTCAAAGGGATTGCAGGGAAGAATCACAGCACTGACGGGAGAGGAAAGGCAGCTCAGCCTTGGGGCCATGTTTGTGGGGACAGAGGCTCCCACGAGGCTGGCAGTCTTGGCCCGTGGCATGAGAACCATACTTCACGGGCATTTGGAGGATTCTCTGTAGTAGTGGAGAAAGGTTTTCGCTTCAGAAGGTGATGAGGGCTACGGAGTTTCCCGGCAAAGGCACCACGGCCACCGGGGCAGGCAGGTTCCCGGTCCCCAGCAGTGCCTGACTCTCCCCCAGTCTGTGCGCTCTGGTTCTCCAAGTGGGCACCAAAGCCAACAAGCTAAATGTCCAAGTTCTGCTGTGAAAACCAAGCAGATATCCTGCCTCAGTCTCCCTCTGTGCACCTACCCCCACCTGGTGCCGTTACCACGCAGGGACCTGCAGGGGCTCAC
>CAUYSK010043553.1:0-12790 GCA_963575035.1 Avahi laniger | reverse complement strand
AGAAGAAAAGAAATAACTAAGATCAAAGCACAATTAAACGAAATTGAGAACAAGAAAACTATACGAAAGATCAACAAAACCAAAAGCTGGTTTTTTGAAAAGATAAACAAAATTGACACCCCACTGGCTAGATTGACCAGAATCCACAGGGAAAGGTCTCTAATAAACTCAGTCAAGAATGAAAAAGGAGAGGTCACAACAGATAACTGTTTTATTATATATACATTGTTGAAAGATACATTGGTCTTTCAATAGTCATAAAAGGTGGATATAATTAATATCCCATTTGACAGATGTACAGACTGAGACTTAGAATGATTAAGTAATGCCCTAAAGACATACAGCCAATAATAGAGAATGCCTGCAGTTTCATGGAGGTCCATCTGACTCCTAAGTATTAAGGACTGTGCTCTATCAGGTCATTTCTCATTTTCATTTAATATACTCTCTCTCCAAATACACTGTTAGCCAAACTTTACGACCAGAATAATTTATACTATACTAACCTGACTCCAGGGTAAAATAAAAAGGGGACAAAATATTCCTGGCCTCACTTTTATGCATCCCTTTCTCTAGGGCTGTTTTATAAGCTCATTATATGGAAGAGATACGGGGTGGGACACGATAAATGTCAACTAAGTAACTCCATATCTGGGCAACATAAAAATTCTACTGAGGATCTTGTCTTAAAAGCTGGGCCAAGAGGACAACTGTATAAATATTTATGTAAATGAGTCAAGGCATAGTAAAAATTCAACCCATGTGTCTGGTTTGTTAGACTGTAATAGAGTCTGTGTTTCTACTTACTTCAGTATTACTCTAAATACAATCTCAGATTTTATGACTGAACCTTGGTAAATGATAATTAGGTTTTCAAGCAATTTTATCAGTTTATATTTTTAAGGAAGGTAATAACCTAACTTTGATCTAAAACTAATGTGATGCAGTATTTCGTCTTTCTAACACATTTTTGCCAAAGATGACCTCAACAGAACTAGGTTTTCATTTCAATTTTAAGGAGAATATTTTAAATGATGTAATCAGTTTTCCACTAATTATTGTCACAGGTATATATCAGCGCATTGTACAATCAAGTCACATTGTTACAATACAAATCGTTGAAAGAAAATCACTAGCAATCTAATTTACAAAATCTGTATGATACTTTTTAAAACTTTCATTTTAAAGAGTTCAGGTGCAGAAAACTGGCTTAATTAAAATACTTTCTTCCTGAAAGATACCCTCATTATCCTTGAAAGATGTTATTTTATTTTATTGTGCTTTATTTTACATTATTCTGTAATGCTAGAATAAATACCTATGTACTTCATACCAAAATGTAACCAGCAATTTAGCTATTTCTATATGCTCATTTTATAAACTCCTCACATCTCCCTCAAGGTTGCCACTATTCTAAATCTTGCATTTAGCATGTCCTTGCTTTTTTCAAATTTATCTCACATATGTGTGTATATGATATATGTATATACGACTTAATTTTGCTTATTTTTTAACTATATATGAAGTGAGTGCCACACACATGGTTTAATGTTTCACTACTCAGGTTAAAAAAAAAGTGATCTCAAAAATTAAATGGTAAGTATGGAATCATTAATACATGTGCATAGTTTAAAAATTACTTAAGTTGTTGAAACTTCATACTGAAACTATTTTTATTGAGATTTAGTGTGACAGAGGGAAAAGAATATTGACTATTAATAGACAATTGAGAAAATCTGGATTTTTATTTCTGATTAAGATACATTATAAATTAGCATGTGTCAGAACTTTCTTTGTTGGCCTGAAATTTTATATTGAAAAAGCACAAGATTAGAATCATAAAAAGAATGAAATAGAAACTGTAACTCAAGGAGATTTCATAAAGAATGTATGTGTGTGGGATGTAACTAAAATAGAGCATGGAAGGCTTTAACTTTTTCCAAAGAGATATATTCGTTAAAAGTATTAAGGGAAGGGTAGTTTATGTAAAGATATTATACAGCATCATGAAAATCTACATGTATAAAGGAAGAGGCATTCTAAGGAGCATGAAAATAATGAGAAAGTAGAAATGACACCATGGTCTGAGATTAATACAGAGGTCCTGACCATCTGGAGAAAGAGGCTCGTATTTCCCAAAGCAGCACTCAACTGCCATGAAAACAAAGGGAATACTTGTGGAATTTCAACATACTGTATAGCACTCTTATGATTTATTTTACTAAAATCAGTGAATTTAGAAAAGTGATAGGTTGAATTTTTGAAATTTTCATTTTTCATAGAACAACAGATACAAAGGTGGGATTGCTCTTTTAGATTATGTTCTAATAAAGAAGGAAACTTCAGTGAGATTGAAACAATACCAGAAAGTTTAATTTCCAGGCTTGGTTTTAACACTAGATAATTCATCTCAATCAAGGGAATAAGCATTTGTGTCTAAGTCTCTTCTTCTTAAAATAAACATATTGGCCTATATTATTTTTAATGTACAGTGGTCCCTCCTTTTCGGTGAGGGAGATGTTTTAAAACTCCCAATGGAAGCCTGAAACCACACATAGTACTGAATCCTATATATACTATGTTTTGTTTTGATCTGACAACCAAGGTGACTCCTAAGTGAATAACAGGTGAATATCATATATAGTGTGGAGATGCTGGAAAAAGGGATGATTCACATCTCAGGCAGAATGGAGCAGGATGACATGAAATTTCATCCTCCTTCTCAAAAGGGTGCATGGTTTAAAACAATGGATTTTTTATTTCTGGAATTTTCCATTTAATATTTCAGATGGTGGTTGACAGTGTATAACTGAAACCACAAATGTAGGGCGGGGCTTACTGTACTTTTTAACTCTCTTTTAATTCTTAGGAAATTATGCTTAATGTGTCAATGCATCTTTCTACATTTTTCTCTCCTTTATTAAGACTTTGAAAAAGGATGATGTTTGGCATTTATTCACCTGGTCAATGAAAATTTTTAGAATTAATAATAAAATCACAATAAACAATTTATCTATTACTGATTTATATAGATAAGAACAGCTATATGCAAAGAATATTTTAAATTGGTAATTTTACCCGTTTGCATCATTTTAATTTTATTTTTCTATTAAATTTGATCTATTCATTTCTTTATATGTCATCTACAATATCTTATATACCTACAAATTCTATTTTGAAGAAACATTCTAATACATATTCTACACAAAGGTTTTTGTTTGCTTGCTGTCTTTTTCAGAGCTAAATGTTTAAAGACATTTCTCATACAAAATTTTATATAAGGGACCTTGAATGATATGTTCAACAATATCCTCAGCAACAGTTGTAAAATAGTTGTTGAAACAATTCCCAAAGGACTGTTTCTTGGACAGCCCTTAATAAAGGCAAAATACAAATATTATGATACAACTCAATAAAGGTGATTCTGATGGGGGAGAAAAATAACATTTGTTGAATAACTCTTAGGTGACAGTTAGTCTACATTTACTATTTGAATTATCTCAATATCATTGAGAGATGGATACGACATCTCAAGAAAGAGGTAGAGAAAATGTCAAGGTTAACAGATTTAACATTGGTCAAATTGGGATGCAAATCCACTTCTGTTTAACCTCTGCATCTACACTCTTTCCATCCAGTCATAGAACATCTATTGTCCTGGTCTAAGTTAACGTTCTCCTTCTGACATCCTGCTTGGTTAAAGGTCGTACTTATTAATAAAATTTTGGAGGGGTGGACAACTTTATTCCATTGATCTCAAATTTAGAATCCATCAAATTTTGTTGGAGCATAGACTGCTAGACTTCATTGACAGATATTCTGATTTAGTAAATCTGTGGTAGAGTCCTTGAATTTTTATTTTTAAAAGTTTCCAAGTGATGGTTCTGCTGCTGTTATGAGGACCATGCTGTAGGAACCACTGGTGGTTAAATATATTTCATCTATTTGGTGGATACAATCAGAGAAACTTAGCAGATCTGAAGGAACTGATAATCTTTTATGGAACTAGAGAACTCCAATCAATTAATCAATAATAATAATAATATATAGCAAGGGAATTATCCATATTATTATTATCTAGTAGACTATGTAGAACAAGGAGTAATTACTATTGAGTACATACCGGACAACAGATATTAGGCTAAATATTAGGTTATTAAGTATGAGATGTTCAATTTCCTTAAGCACTAAGTTTGACTGTTGAGATCTCTGACATTTCACCTTGACATTTTTTGTTTTATTTTTATTGTGAAGGTATTATACATCCTCATTCTGTCAAATGCACTGTTTGGCTTGTGATTATCTTTCACGTTTTTAGAGTAATTTTTGTGAAACCATGGATAAATAAAAAATTCATGTTATTTTCAAATATGAGTTCTGACATGGAACCAATGCTGTGCAGAAAGCTCGAAATATCAACAAAGTGTTTGGGAAAGATGTGGCTAGTGAAAGCACAGTACATCAATGGTTTCAGAAGTTCTGCTCTGGTGATTTTAATCTTGAAAATTAGCCATGTGTATGACTTGAGACCAAGGTGGATAATGATGAGCTGACAGCTGTAGTGGAAGTGAATCCTTCTTGACCTAAGCATGAATTAGCAGCAAGGTTTGACATTACTATTCCAACAATATTGGGACATTTGAAACAAAAACAAGGTAAAGAAGGTGGATGATGGGTCATTAAATGAAGAGAAATCACCTTGAACCTTGCCTTTCTTTGCTGTTACAACATAAATGTGAACCATCTCTACATTGTATTGAGATGTGTGATGAAAAATGGATTCTTTCTGACAATTTCCAGTGTCCAGCAAAATGGTTGGATAAAGATGAAGTGCCAAAACACAGTCTAAAACCCAATATCCATCAAATAAAGCTAATGATGTGTGTTGTTGGTCCAGTGTTGTTAATATTCACTACAGTTTCATGAAACCTGGTCAATCGATTACAGAGAATGTCTACTGAAATCAGTTAGACAAAATGATGAGGATGCTTGTGATTAAGCATCTGAGATTGGTTAATAGAGACAGGCCAATACCCTTACAAGACAACGCTGGACCACATGTCATACAAACAACCCTGTTCAAACTGCAGAGACTGTACTTTGAAACTCTCTGTCATCCACCCTATTCACCAGACCTTGCACCAACTGACTACCAGTTCTTCCAGACTTTGGACCACTTCTTGCAAGGAAAAATATTCCATTCTCAACAAGCTGTGGAAAATGTCTTTGGTGATTTCATCACCACTCGCTCTCTGGATTTCTTTGCTGCTGGCATAAAAAAGCTACTATTAGGACGGCAAAACTTGTCAATAATTTAGCTGCATACTTTGATTAATTGTACTGCTTCTTGTTTGAGATATAATAAACTAAACTTTTGATTCAGAATTGGATATTTCATATTTAATGACCTTAATAATAAGTATAGGAAAAGTACCATTATAGCATGAATATAAGCTTTGCAAAGTGGGCATTGGACAACGCTCTGTAGAATAACTGAAGACTTTGTCCGCTGCCTCACTACCCAGGTGAAAGGGTCTATTTTAATAAACATTTGTTTGTAATTATTCTGAGTTTGTCTTCTGGTCCATCAGTAATTTTGTTTGGTTCTTTTCCCCTACTCCTGTTCCTGGAGAAGGGAGCCAAAAAAACTTAAATATAGTTGTTTTCTCTAAAATATATTCTTGTTTTCTTCTTACACTTTTGTATCATTCTCCTGCATCACATCTCATTCTCAAAACCTTTTCACTTCTCTTGCCTTTCTAAATTTTAAATTAGTTCTACTCTCTAGAGTTTTATATTCAACATTTTTCTATTTTCTCTATAAAACTCTCACCACCTCTAGCAGCTCTAAAATATAACCTTTTCATGACTGTTCATGTATTTATGCTTCACTTTCTCATAAATGTTCCTGGGATGTCCTTTTATCCTTCTACCTATCCAATATATTATTCATCAGCTCGGCTGTCACTCTTTCTATACTACCACTCTAAGTCTTTTAAATTTCTTTCTTCTATGATTCCAAATATATTTCCATATGTCTTGAATATAATTTGCATCAATTTGTATTATGATTATTTTCTTTGTTTCTGTTTATTTCAAGTGATCCTGAAGTGCAGTTCTCATGCCTTATTCATCTTTGTGTCCTTGCCTTTTGGACTTCAGAATGTGTCTCCTGTGCTTGAGCAATCTAGTGAATAGATGATTGATAAAATCAAATTACAAATAATAAATAAATGTATTACCACTCCAACTGGGTAAAACTCTTAAATAGAAATAACTAGAATATGAAATGCAGTCACTTATTTCACCACGTCATGCCATTTTGTGCTAGACAGACTGCTGTGAGGAATAGTCTTCTACATTACTCTAAATATATTTAGGTTTGTTTTCTGTTTGGGTTCGTTGTCAAATTTGTTCTGTTGCTGCAAAATCCCTAGGAAGAACCATACTTAGGGTAAATGAACATATTTCAAGCACAATGTTCATTATGTGGGGATTACAATAGGAAGTAGATACAGTCAGAAATAGAGGTAAAAGGAAATCTAGCAAGATAGTACACAGCACATGGAAGATTCTCAATAAACATTGTCTTAAAAATAAATAAGTGAATAAAATAATAAAAATACTTGATTTTTACTCTCATATATTCACCTCGGTTTTCTTATACAAAGTTCAGTAACCCCCCCAATTCAACATTTTGTTAGTTTTTAATTTTTTTAATTTTTTTAATTTTTGTGCCCAGTATATTTTGGGGCACAAATGTTTAGATTACATATATTGTCTTTGCCCCCCATGAGTCAGAGCTTCAAGTATGTCCATCCCCCAGACAGTGCGCTCTGTACTCATTAGGTGTTTTAGAACTAAGTACATAGAAAAATGAGCCTCTTTCTTGGTTAGTTGATTACTCTTTTCATCAAAAACACTACAGATATACATATAACATTGTATAAAGAGGTATATACATACAAGAGCATATAAAAATTATCCCCAAATAAATCATTTGTGATATATATCAATAATTAATTCCTTAAATATTATTTGTAGCTATCATAACATTACCTAAATTTTGAAGCGTTTTAGAAAAATATCAATTATTTTTTGTTAATACATTTTTACATTGTTTCAGTACTTTGATCCCAGGATACAAATTCAGGCAGGCCCAAATTCATGCCCTCAATGATCATACAGTTTATTTTGAAAGTATACACATAGTTAATTTTAATATAATATTGTAAATAATTTATAGATGTATGTATAAATTCATTAGCTAGCACAGAAATTCTTAAATTACCCTGGTTTGGGATGGGTTGGTAGAGAAATCAGTTTGATGGAAAATGATGACCCAGAGTTGAATGGTGAGTGAGAAATAAAGATTAAACTCATCTATTAATATCTACATTTCTATGTTTACTGTCACCAATCTAATCTAACTCACATCCTCCTGTTCCTATACTAATTATAAAGCTTTCTGGGCTCTTGCTTCCCTGAAAACCATTGTTTCTATGGCTGCCAAAAAATAATATTATTAAAATTAAATAAGGGCATGCCACTCTCCTATGTTTTCCAATAGCTTCCCGGAACTTAAAATTAGATCCAAACACTTTATTGCCTACACAATGGCCTAACACATTTTAAAACATATAGCCTCTTCCTGCTATCCCTTTTTGCTCACTCTATTTAGGAAACTTAATTTTTTTTTTATACCCTAAAGTCAAAACTTGTTTCCTAATCAGGAACTTTGAATTTATTTCTCCATCTCCACGAATTAATAAATTTTTCATGGTTGTCTTTTAGAGGTTTTAAAATGTGGGCCTAATATTTTTAGCATTCCTTCTATAGATAGATCTATGGCTTCATGTTTTGAATTAGAGAACTACTTTAACCAATAGAATGTGACATAAATGATGCTGTGTGACATCTGAGATTATATCATAAAATATGATATAATTCCCATATTTGGCTGAAACTCTTGTGCTTGCTTCTTGAGCTGTCATGTAAGAAGTCCAACTATTTACTCTAAGGCTGCCTTTCTTAAGGAAACCAAGATTTATGGAGAGGCCACTTTTAGGTACTAAAATTAACAGTAAAAGTTTTCAAGTCATTCCAGCTCAGGTACCAGGCACATGTGAGTGACTGAGCTTTAAACTATCACAGTTCTCAGGTATCCTATCCCAACCTTCACCTCTCTCAAATTGAAGTCTCACATATGGAACAAAGACAAATCATCCTGTTGTGCATGTCTAACCAAACATTTTCTAACCACAGAATTCATGTGCATAGAAACGTGTTGTTTTAAAGTATTACATTCTAGGATGATTTGTTATGTAGCAACAGTAACTGATGTATGATACAAATATCATCTCAAATAAAACCTTCTCAGAAAGATTTTCTTAACAGTTTATTTAAAATTGGTCTCCGTCATGAAATACCATCAACCATACTATTCAGTCTATTTATTATTTATAAACTATTTATCATAGCCAAAACCTGGAATTAACCAAAATATTTTTCTACCATTGGATCAATAAATAAATGTTGTAATATTCACAGAGTGGAATATTATGTAGTAATTACAATGTAGGATCTATATCTATATGCATCATAAATGAATTATCCAAACAAAAATGTTGACCAAAAATAATTAGACACAAAAGAGTATATCCCGTATGAATCTTTCTACATAAAAACAAATACTACATCCCCTTGAGTCATTATTTTATTGGAAAATGGCAGGAGGCAGCTTCTTGGGTGTTGGTAATGTTGTGTTCTGAGTATTTGTTGCAGTCTGCAGACTGTATGAATAGTATGCAACAACTTTATACTTCCTTTTTATAATAAATATATATTTTCTTATAATTTAAATTCTTAGCAATTATCTCACATTATTAATACAATTATTCATTTATAATATTGTTGTCACGCTACTAGAATGCAGTGGGAGCAATGCCTAGTTTGTTCTGTTTACTTTTGTATGTACTTTTCCATTGAACTGAATTAGTTTCAAACTATATAATATAATAAATATAATAAAGCTGTATTATATAATTCTGTGCAAATTATATTTTAAGATTCATTGTATTATCTGATATCAATTTAGAAACATTTAATTAAAAGAGCTATTTAGAGTGAATCATGGTATATTCTGTAATTGAATCTGGGAGTATTTTAACCTTTAAAACCAGAAAAACATATAGCTAGAAACTACTGTTTCATATGCTAATTAAACAAGCTAAATCACTATTTTATGCCAAAAGACCAAGTTTCCAGAGAAATGTAATAAACTAGAACATCTGAGAAAAAATAACTGGCAAATTAAAACAACTTTAAAACATATTCTATGTGAGAAGACTGAAGGTAGCCAACACTCACTCGAAACTTCTATCTCTTATTTTGTACCTCTGCCTGTGAGTAGGACACTATTTGAAAATCATGGCAGAGTTTTCAGTTTTTTCTCACTAAATAGTAAAACCCATGATGAGTTATGAATTTAATCATTCATTAAAGACCGAATCTTAGCCAGATGTTTAGCACCTAAAATTTCTTCTCTGACTCTTCAAATCAGCAAGAATCTTAGCAATAATGTGAGGCTCTGGTTTTTCTCTCTCTAGGCCACGTTCCAGAAACTGCCTCCAAGCAGTAAACTGAAACAAAGATAGGACTCACTTTGTTTATTTCCCTTCTCTCAGGGATTGAAATTCCATGGTACATTTCCAATATTTGAATACAGTCTTCTATTTATTTACAATAGGAGGAGAAGTCTAGTACCTATTATTACATCAAAGCTGGGCAAAAAATCGTGGTAATAGTTTTCAGTTAATGATGTATTTTTGTTGTTACTTAATATCTACCTGTCTTTAGATTGCAGTCTACTTGAGAATGGCATTCTACGAATCCTCAAAAACAAAACAAAATAAAATAAAACAATAAATGAACAAAAGAAACTACTTACTCTCTACCTAAAAAAACTACCTAATGAGTAATAGATGCAAAGAAAATATATGCTGAGTGAATGATTTAGGTGCTGAGATAAAAATACACACACACACACACACATATATATATATATATGTGGTTATACACACACATATAAATGTGTTTATATAGACATATCCTCTCAAAGAAGGACACTTTTGTACAATCGTATTTTATTTGATCATCAAAGGTACACACACTTTAAAGAGACTTTGTAATGCATCTAGGTATTCTACATTAGATACCAAGATTTACCTTCCCTATAAAGCAAAACAAATGAGTATTTTTTCTGCCACATTTACAATTTTATCTAATTCCACAAATACACAAATAACCCCATGTAGAACAGCTATACTCATAAGAAAAGTGAGATTCTGAGAGTTGAAGTAGTTTGTTAAAATTCATACAACTGATGTCTCAAAACTTACATTTGAGCTCATTACTTTCTGCTTCGCCATATTATAGAACTTAACTGTTATTGCAATGGCATGGTTTGATTTTATAAAATATACCACTTAACTGCTTTCTATTCTATTTTTTCATGTGCTCATTATTTTTCAGGAAAAATATATAGTATGTGTGAAAATGTATTCATTAGATAAATCTATAATTGCTTTTTAGACAAGATTGTAACTCTTTTTATGGCTAGAATTACTCCATGATAAAGATACACCATAATATAATAATAGCTATAATAAGTGTGCATGGCATATATATGTATATATTTAATAAATATAATACTTTTACAAAGTTAAGATGTATTTATTATTTAACAGATCATATAACATTAAATCAGAACTATCATGCAGGCCAAGTGGCTCACGCCTGTAATCCTAGCACTCTGGGAAGCTAAGGCAGGAGGATTGCTTGAGGTCAGGAGTTTGAGACCAGCCTGTGTAAGAGCGAAAGCCCCGTCTCCACTAAAAACAGAAAAAATTAGCTGGGCATGATAATGTATGCCTATAGTCCCAGCTACTCGGGAGGCTGAGGCAGGAGGATCGCTTGAGCCCAGGAGTTTGAGGTTGCTGTGAACTAGGCTGATGCCATGACACTCACTCTAGCCCAGGCAAAATAATGAGACTCTTTCAAAAAAAAAAAAAAAAAAAAAAAAAAAACTACCGTGCCATTCATCAATGCTATATGAAATAGACTATAAAATTTAGCTCTCATATCCACTCAAAATTGATAAAATTCCATCTACTCACCCTCAAAAAAATTGGAATATTTGATATACTTAAATTTATGAGACTTGATGATATACTATGTATGAATGCAGTGCAAACTCTTTCTGCTAGAGGGTAGCATATATTGTTTATTGATTTCATAATTTAGACTTCTCTTGGATTGTATCAACAAAGATCTGTTCTGATACTAGAAGCCCAATTTATTCCAGGGTCTGCTGTCATTGCATACCATGCTAGTGAATCCAAGGTTACTAATGTCCAAGGTACAGTTTTCTCTCTCCCAGTGTCCAAAATGCTACATGATTGGCCTTTTTCCTTTGACACTGACCATTACTGATGCAAACTTCATGCTGATCTTGGCTTGCGTGTCATATTTTCTCTGCTTATATGATGATTTTCTTCTAAATATCTGTCCAGGACCTTATTCATTTAGACACTGGCCTTCTCGCCATTGAGTTGGATCATATGGAAATTACAGCATTAGATAGTTTGGGTTTAAACTGGGAATAACTGTGACTTTTACATAAACAGAATGATAGCTGCCATTATACCATCCTTTATTAGGCCTTTTTCTGGATTTATTTTCTTACACAGGCATAACTCGGGGATATTGCAGTTTTGGCGCCAAACTGCTACAATACAATAAATATCGTGATAAAGTGAGTCACACAAATCTTTTGGTTTCTTAGTGCATACAGTGAGTCATAATCTTTTTGCTGGTGGAGGATCTTGTCTTGATATTGATGGCTACTGACTGATCAGGGTAGTGGTTACTGAAAGTTGGGCTGCTGTCGCATCTTAAAATAAAACAACAATGAAGTCTACTGCGTCAATTGACTTTTTCTTTTAGGAAAGATTTCTCGGTAGCATTTGATGCTGTTTGATGACATTTTACCCACAGAAGAACTTCTTTCAAACTTGGAATTAATCTTTTCAAACTAGATTATCAGATAAGTTTATAGAATATTTTAAATCCTTTGTTTTGATTTCAACAATGTTCACAGCATCTTCACCAGGAGTAGATTCCATCTCAAGAAAGTACTTTATTTGCTAATCCATAAGCTGCAACTCCTCATATGTTAAAATTTTTTCATAAAATTGCAGTACTTCAGTCACATCTTCAGGTTCCACTTCAAATTCCAGTTATTTTCACCATGTCTGCCGTACTTTCTCCATTGACGTCTTGAATCCCTCAAAGTCATCTACAAAGGTTGAAACAAACTTCTTCTAAACTCCTGGTAATACTGGTATTTTGACCTCCTCCCATGAATCACAAATGTTCTTCATGACTTTTAGAATGGTGAATCCTTTCCAGATGATTTTTTAATTTATGTTCCCCAGATCTCTTAAAGAAATCACTATCTATGGCAGCTATAGCCTTATGAAATATATATATATATATATATTTTTTTTTTGAGACAGAGTCTCACTCTTTTGCCCGGGCTAGAGTGAGTGCCGTGGCATCAGCCTAGCTCACAGCATCCTCACACTCCTGGGCTCAAGCAATCCTCCTGCCTCAGCCTCCCGAGTAGCTGGGACTACAGGCATGCGCCACTATGTCCAGCTAATTTTCCTATATATTTTTAGTTGTCCAATTAATTTCTTTCTATTTTTAGTAGAGACAGGGTCTCACT
>CAUYSK010043552.1:0-42172 GCA_963575035.1 Avahi laniger | reverse complement strand
GTGATATTTTTTCATTCCTGAGATATTTCATATAGGATAATGGTCTCTAGTTCCATCCAAGTTGCTACAAAAGACATTATTTCATTCCTTTTTATGGCCAAGTAGTACTCCATGGTATGTATATACCGCATTTTCTTTATCTTCTCATCAGTTGATGGGCACTTAGGTTAATTCTGTATCTTTCCAACTGTGAATTGTGCTGCAATAAATATTTGGGTGCAGATGTCTTTTTGATATAGTAACTTCTTTTCCTTTGGGTAGAGAGCCAGTAGTGGGATTACTGGATAGAATGGTAGGTCTGGTTTTAGTTTTTTGAGGAATCTCCATACTGTTTTCCATAGAGGTTGGACTAATTTACACAACAGTGTATCAACATGCACTTTTCACCGCATCCACGCCAACATTTATTGTTGTTTGACTTTTTGATAAAGATTATTCTGACAGGAGTAAGGTAGTATCTCATTGTGGTTTTAATTTGCATTTCTAGAGGTGCATTTTTGGCATGTGGTTTTGACAGTAAGATGGGGCCAGGGTGTTAAAATTGCTGTACTTGAGGGGAGAGTCTGAAGTGATAATTTTATACCTTTTGGGGGAAGTGGTAAAGATCTTTTCTCCTCAAGTTCTATGCCCCGGTACTTGACACTTTGGGCCATTGAAGCTCTGGGGTACTCACCATGCTGTCAGTTAGGCTGGGTGGCAGCTGAAGGAAAGGGTGCTGTGAGAGAGGGTGACGTCCTTGGGCTTAGTAGTCATGTGGCCCAGGGACGAGGGAGGAGGATGGGGAGCAGCAGGTTAATTGCAGCCCCATAGATACGACCGAAGGAAATTTAACTTCCAGGGCCAGCCTCGTATGTGGTAAGTGTCCCCAAAATGCATTCCATAGAATGACCAGCATTCTGTGAAAATGACTGTTGTGGACTACGTTACTGTAGAATATTAGGTTCTGAATTATTGTTCATGATTTGATTATAGGAAACAAGGAAGGTGGTATGTTTTGGGAGGGCAAAGTATGGGAAAGAGGGCTGTGTTGTGGAGAAGTAAGTCAGAAGTTCTAGCAGTGATGCTCAGTTACCTCTGAGCTTAGTACAAGAGCAGTCCCCATGATGGGGCAGGCTAGCCTCTTTGGCCAAGGGTGGAGGACGCCCTTGTGACCAGCAGGGCAGAATCAGTTCTGTCCTTTGGGATCATCCACATTATAGGCAACTCGCCTTCACATCCCTGTGGTATAAAAATAAAAATAAAACCACTCCAGTTTCTCTGTTGCCTTCGAGAATTTGCAGTCTAAGTGTGGTGATGGAACAAGGCTCATGAAATAAACATTTTACCTTTTGACATATGTAAGTGGTTGGGTATTGTGGAGTTGATGATTGTATAGCCATAAAACAATCTGTTAACATTGATGCTGATGTTAGGAAAAAAATTTTGATTGGGTTGAATGAAGGTAATATTGCAGAGAGCTTCTAATAGGGACATCTGGATTCTGATTCTGTCTTTGCTTCTTTGTAACCTTGAGGATAATGTCACATAGCTTCTAGGAGTTTTAAATTCCTCTGTAAAGCTAGGGGGTTGGACTGGATTGTAAAGTGATGGGGATTATGTTGAATGGGGCTTGCTTCTGGCTCAGTGTTGTTGACTGAGTTAGAGAAGCTAGAAGTCTGGGGTGATTTATGAAATGAGTTTCAAATTTAGAATCCCCTACCTGCAGGTTAGAGTTCAAGTTCCCAGATCTGGTCCCTGAGTGCCTCTCTGTTCTTATGGTGGCTATGAGAATGCGCCTTGCTGTCCTTCAACTGCAGGGAGCATAAGTGACCACAGCCTTCAGCTGCTTGAGGAAGAAATCCATAACTGCTTTTGCTCTGAGTCCACACTTCCCATGACTGTACCCAGCTAGTGACCAGCATGGCGGGATGATCTGACGGCTGATGTTGGTTCAGGGATTCTCTGTGACCTTGCGGAACCTTTCTTAGATGGCATGGCATCTGAGGATAATTCCACTTAGCTTCTTTCCCTCTCTTTTCACTTGGGGTCTAGTGTGCTCTGTGTTCTGACCAGCTCTTCCCATTTTTTTCTCACAGGCGTTTCCTGTAGTAGAATCTTTGCATGGTTAATCCTCTCTTGGTGTCTGCTTCTTGGAGGACCCAGACTAACTGTTCTCTTCCCCCAGCCCCCACCGCCTTTGCCCTGCGCTCCAGCAGCACAGTGTTTACGGTTTCCCGTCACACGGCTGGCTCTCACACCTGTGTGCTTGTTCTTTCGGCTCCCCTTCTGTTCTTTGTTAGAAACTTCAGCTTTGTTAGAAAGCTTCAGCTTTCTCGAGGAAGACTTCTTTGTGTCTTTGTTTCTCTGGGTGGCAGGATTGTACTGGACTGAATACTTAGTTGTTAATTTTTCCTTCTGTTATTTTCGTAATAAAATCTATCCTTGAACTTACCATGTAATATAGTCTTTTGTGTGCTTGTCTTTCCCCATTGGATTTTGAATGTCGGGACTTTATATTCCTTTGTTTGTTAGCGCATTTATTTGTTAATTCCATGTATTTATTAATTTGACAAAAACTTAGGCATGATTTAGGTACTGGGAATATAGATGTGCACAAACAGGCAAAAATCCCTCCCCTCATTGAACTTCACATTTCTAATGGGGGAAGACAGATATTCACCTTCAGCATATATTAATGAAGCACTTACTAAGTACTGGGCAGGGTACTTATTTGTCCTGTGGGCCTTATTTGTGTTTGTTTCCCCAGCGTCCAGTGCAGGCAGGTAGCCCCTCTGTGATGTTTGTTGAACAAGTGCATGTGTGTGTGTGAAATGCGACGGCATGGCAAAAATGTTCCATGGGAGAACTTTACAGCCACGCGTCAGGACACACCAGGCCTCTGATCTGGCCATAGTGGACCCTGGCGTTAAAATTTGCTGGAAGGTTTACCTCAGTGTTTTGTTTCCAAATGGTTGGTGATTACTTACTCGAAGGAGCAAGCATTCTCACTGGGAGGTGGCAGCTTTTTAGAATAGAAGGAGTATGCACCAGGGAGAGACAGGGCCCTGGATTTTGGTAGGTGCTCTGCAACTGCCCAGCTGTGTGATTTACTGGACATTAAGCACCCATCTAAGCTTCAGATTCCTTCATCAATGAATAAGGGAACTTTCTGGCTGTAAAATATGGGATTTGTGTGTAATACTAGACTTTGTATAAAATGTGTGTGGTACACATGAGTGCTGGTCACTAAATATCTCCTATTCTCCTGGGTACATGGTGGGGTTGCATTTTCCCCTGGCTAAAGCCAATGAAGTGTGAGCAGAAGTGATATGAGGCACTTCGAGAGAGAAATTTTAAGCGCTAATATGCAATTTGCTGTGTTCTTTCTCTGTGCTTGGGTGGCTGAGGAGGGTTGAGTGGAGATGGAGCCTCTATCAGCCTGGCTCTTTGAGTGACGATCAGGCTCAGGGCCCCTAAGCTGACTTGTGATGGATGTGTGGTTTGAGTAATAACCAACCTTTGTTGTTAAGCCAGTGCATATTGGGGTTGTTTCTGAGGCTTTACTTAACCTATTTGAATTAAATAGTAAAACAGAAGGTTCTTTCCATTTGACTATAGGCATACCTCACTTTTTTGTACTTTGCTTTATTGTGCTTCACAGATAATGCTTTCTTTTTTTTTTTTTTTTTTTTAACAAATTGAAGGTTTGTGGCAACCCCATGTCAAGCGAGTCTGTTGGCTCCATTTTTCCAGTGGCATGGGCTCACTTCATATCTTTGTGACACATTTTGGTAATTATTACAATATTTCAGACTTTTTCATCATTATTGTATCTCTTATGGTGATCTGTGATCAGTGATCTTTAATGTTACTATTGTAATTGTTTTGAGACACCAGGAAGTGTGCCCATATAAGACAGTAAACTGAATTGATGAATGTTGTGTGTTCTGACTGCTCCACTGACCATCTGTTCCCCCATCTCTCTCCTTCTCCTCAGGCCTCCCTATTCCCTGAGACATAATAATATTGAAATTAGTCCAATTAATAACCCTACAACGGCCTCTAAGTGTTCAAGTGAAAGTAAGAGTTGAATGCCTCTCACTTTAAATCAGAAGAGAGAAATGATTAAGGTTAGTGAGGAAGGCATGTCAAAAGCTGAGACAGACCAAAAGCTAGGTCTCTTGTACCAGTTAACCAAATCGTGAATGCAAAGGAAAAGTGCTTGAAGATAATTAAAAGTGCCACTCCAGTGAACACATGAATGATAAGAAAGTGAAACAACGCTATTGCTGATACGGGGAAAGTTTTAGGGGTCTGGGTAAAAGATCAAACCAGCCACAACATTCCCTTAAGCCAAAGCCTAACCCAGAGCAAGGCCTTAACTCTCTTCAGTTCTATGAAGGCCGAGAGATGAGGAAGCTGCAGAAGAAAAGTTGGAAGCTAGCGGAGGTTGATTCATGAGGTTTAAGGAAAGAAATCATCTCTATAACTTAAAAGTGCAAGGTGAAGCAGCAGGTGCTAATGTAGCAGCTGCAGCAAGTTATCCTGAAGATCTAGCTGAGAACATTGGTGAAGGTGGCTCCACTAAATAGCATAGTTTCAATGTAGATGAAAGAGCCTTCCATTGGGAGAAGGTGCCTTCTACGACTTTCACAGCTAGAGAGAAGTCAATGCCTGGCCTCAAAATTTCAAAAGACAGGCTGACTCTCTCATTAGGGGCTAATGTAGCTGGTGACTTTAAGTTGAAGCCAATGCTCATTTACCATTCTGAAAATACTAGGGCCCTTCAGTATTATGCTAAATCTACTCAGCCTGTGCTCTGTAAGTGGAACAATAAAGCCTAATGACAGGACATCTGTTTACAGCATGGTTTACTGAATATTTAAATCCTATTTTTGAGACCTAGTGCTCAGAAAAAGGATTGCTTTCAGAATATGATTGCTCACTGACAATTCACCTAGTCATCCAAGAGCTCTGATGGAGACATACAAAGAGAGTGTTTTTTTAATGCCTACCTAACATAACATTGGTTCTATAGCCCATAAGTCAAGGAGTAATTCTGACTTCCAAGTCTTAATTTAAGAAGTGCGTTTAGTAAGGCTTTAGCCGGCATTGATAGTGATTCCCCCAATAGATCTGGGCAAAAAAATTAAAGATCTGCTGGAAAGGATTCATCATTCTAGATGCCATTAGGAACATTCATGATTCACGGGAGGAAATAAAAATATCAACATTAGCAAGAGTTTGGAGGAAGTTGATTCCAACCCTCATGACTTTGAGGGGTTCGATACTGTAGCGGAGGAAGTGACTACCGATGTTGTGGAAACAGCAAGAGAACTAGAGTTAGAAGCGAGCCTGAAGATGTGACTGAATGGCTGCACGCTCATGATCAGAATTGAGCAGATGAGGAGTCGCTTGTTAGGGATGAGCAAAGAAGTAGTTTCTTTAGATGGAACGTGCAAGTATTCCTCGTGAAGATGCTGTGAATGTCGTTAAAATGACGGCAAAGAATATGGATATCTAATAAGGTTAGTTGATAAAGCAGTGGCAGAGTTTGAGAGGATCGACTCCAGTTTTGAAAGAAATTCTGCTGTGAGTGAAATGCTGTCAAACAACATAGCATGCTATAGAGAAATCTTTTATGAAAGGACAAATCAATCTATGTGGCACATTTTATTGTCTTATTTTAAGAAATTGCCGTAGCTACCCCAGGCTTTAACAATCACCACCTTGATCAGTAGCAGCCGTCAACACAAAGGCAAGTCCCTCCACCAGCAAAATGATTGACTCACTAGGGCTCGCTTCGGCAGCACATATACTAAAATTGGAATGATACAGAGACGATTAGCATGGCCCTTGCATAAGGATGACACACAAATTCGTGAAGCGTTCAATATTTTTCAAGGGCAACATACGTAACCTAAACATCTGTACTCCCATAATATGCTGAAATAAAAAAAAAGAAAGATTGACTCAAGGCTCAGATGATCATTAACTTTTTTTTGTAATAAAGTATTTTTCATTTAAGACATATACTTTTTGAAGACATAATGCTATTGTACACTTAATATACTGCAGCATAGTGTAAACACAACTTTTATATGTACAGGGAAACTAAAAAATTTGTGTGGATTGCTTCGTGATATTTGCTTTATTGTAATGGTGTGGAACCAAACCTGCAATATCTCTGAAGTATGACTGTATTTAAGAATATACCTGAATGTGCTACACTTCTCACTCAGGTGGATTTTCAAAACTGTTTTTATGTTTGTATATCTTTTGCAAAATGTAACCTTAAAATTAGAAAACATTTAAAAATGTGAAATACACATGACACTTTATTCATGTGTATCTTTTCCTCCTGGCATTTTGCTTCTCACCGGACTTTTCCGAGGTAGGTTTGTGTTGGGAACAATACAAATATCTAATAGAGTTGTTGTTTATACTTTGTTTCCAGGATCTCCAATATATACAGCACCGGAAATTGTGAGGGGTACTGACTTCTCCATCGCCAGTGACCTCTGGTCTTTGGGCTGTCTGCTTTATGAAATGTTTTCAGGTAATTACTTTCTGGTTCAGTATAAAATCAAAGCTAGTCTAAAACAAACAGCAGTAAGGTTAAGTCTGCAGTTTGCAAATATTTTACGTATAAGGTGTCAAAAAATGGCATTATTAAATTTTTATTTATTTATTTTAAGAGATGGGGTCTTGCTATGTTGCCCAGGCTGGCCTCAAACTCCTGGGCTCAAGTAGTCCTCTCATCTCAGGTTCCCAAGTAGGTGCAACTACAGGTGTGCACCAATATGCCCAACTAAGTTTCTATATATACTGATATTGGCTGAATTGCTTTGTGTCTAGGCATATGCAGGTTCCTAGGAACTTTTTGACATACAGGTAATTTTTCATGATAACCTGAAATGTTGAAGTGTGCCTATTTAAAACTGTGAATATTAGAAATTCTTGTAAAAGTGCCTTGTGATGTAAATTATTCAGATATGTTGAGTGACTCCTGCCACCCTTGGATCATAATCGTCTATGTGTGAGTTTGTGTATTTGTTCGGATGATAAATTTTGAATTAGAGAAATATAAAAATATATAGACAATGCCTGGTACATACCAGGCATTCAGTAATTATTGCCACATATCTTTTTCTGTAAATTGTCTAATCCTGAGATATCTGTAATTGAAATTAGTTTAGAATTATTGGTAATAGCAAAATGTTTAATTTTGTAAATTTTCATGCGATTTCAGGAAAACCTCCATTCTTCTCAGATAGTGTTTCAGAATTAATCGAAAAGATTTTATATGAAGATCCTTTGCCACCTATTCCAAAAGGTAACATTTCTTACAATAAATCGAGTTAACTTACGTTTCATGCTTATTAAAGATACACCTTTATTCCAAGTCTGTTTTTATTGATTCATAACCCTCCAAAGGTATATTTTATAAATGGTCCCAACTTGATACTTTTAAAAATGTTAGCATTTCCTTTGCCATAATTTTTATATACTGAAATGGAAAACAAGCAGTTTCCCGCATTCAAAAACACAAATTATTTTGTGTACCTATATCACAAGAAGTCCGGTTTAAAGATTTAAAATATCCAAATCTTTATATAATATTGCCTTTTATATGTATCATTTACTTAATTTGTACTCATAATCTCATGTGATTATTTCTAGATAGTGTTTGAATAAGAACAAATCAGATATTTCTAAGGTTTTTTTTTTTGTTTTTTCTGAGACAGTCTCACTCTGTTGCCCAGGCTAAGTGCTGTGGCGTCAGCCTAGCTCACTGCAACCTCAAATTCCTGGGCTCAAACGATCCTCCTGCCTCAGTCTCCCGAGTGGTTGGGACTACAGGCATGTGCCACCACATCCAGCTAATTTTTCTATTTTTAGTAGAGATGGGATCTCACTCTTGCTCAGGCTGGTCTTGAACTCCTGACCTCAAGTGATCATCCTGCCTTGGCCTCCCAGAGTGCTAGGATTACAGGAGTGAGCCACTGTGCTGAGCCCATTTCTGAATCTTTATCTTGATGAATCAAAGTGCTACCCTTACAAGTTTTAAAAATCTTTTAAGCTAGATATAGCTGTAGTGTTTTAAAAATGTTGGAACTTTAATCAGATAAACTGTGGTTAATATAACAATCTATGATTAGCAATAATTTTAAGGAAAGAAAAAAGGCACAGACGTAGTAAACCATTCTGTACACCATTAAAGAAGCTAATCTTTCGTTTTTTTAATTGATGCATAATGGATGTACATATTTTGGGGTACATGTGAAAACTGAATACATTCATATAATTTGTAAAGATAAAATCAGTGTGCTTACGATATTTGTCACCTTAAATATTTGTCATTTCCCTATGTTAGGAACATTTGAAATTATTTTCTTCTAGCTATTTTGAAATGTACAATAGATTATATTGTAAACTATAGTCACCCTATTGATCTATTGAACACTAGGTTTTATTTCAAGAAGTTAATTTTTAGATATATAAATGAAAACAGAATTCTATAGAAATTCTGAGTTTTTAGAAGGAAAAAATTTTCAGAAATAATGAATGGAGGAAATAGGAATACAGGATATTTTCAATATTTCAGGAATCATCCTAGGTGAAAACTTTTGATAGTTCAAAATTAGTCTATATTTCTTAAAACAAATTGCATTTCTTTTTTCTTTCGTTAGTTTTGTCATAGTTTTTTTTTTTTTTTTTTTTTTTTTAGACATATTCTAAAAATTTTTCTTTTTTTCTTAAAAAAAATGGCATTTCTTTTTTTTTTCGTTTTTTTTGGAATTGTTTTTTTTTTTTTTTTTTTTTTTTTTGAGACAGAGTCTCACTCTTTTGCCCGGGCTAGAGTGAGTGCCGTGGCATCAGCCTAGCTCACAGCAACCTCAAACTCCTGGGCTTGAGCAATCCTGCTGCCTCAGCGTCCCAAGTAGCTTGGACTACAGGCATGCGCCACCATGCCCGGCTAATTTTTCTATATATTTTTAGTTGTCCAATTAATTTCTTTCTATTTTTAGTAGAGATGGGGTCTCGCTCTTGCTCAGGCTGGTTTCGAACTCCTGAGCTTAACAATCCACCCACCTCGGCCTCCCAGAGAGCTAGGATTACAGGCGTGAGCCACCGCGCCTGGCCGTTTTGTGTTAGTTTTGATAGAAATCAGTCATTCCTGTTTCTTGAAATGATGGCTTCTGTTTTTTTTTTGTTGTTGTTTGTTTTTTTGTTTACAGTATTAATTAAGGTTTTCATCTGTAAGTTAAAGGTTTTCATGTAGAGAAAAGAAATCAGAAAATGAAGGTGTTTAGGGTTTGGTCAGGATATCACTGGTGGTCATTGTGCCCAATAGTGCCATCTATTTCGATTGCTTTGTGTCAGGGGTGCTTGCCTGTTGTCTTTGGTCATTGTCTTCATGGCCACTTCTTTTAACCATAGACTGATGAATTGACTATGGTATAGATATAATTTTAAAAGATAAGACATGAGAGTAGTGGAATTGGACAGTGCCATAATGTTGCAAAGTTTATTATTAATAATTCCCTGTTAGAAATCTTCAAAATAAAAGAGATTGCAAGTATTCTAATAATATCATATTAGAATGCAAAGTTGGTCAAGTTAGGAATGCTTCAGAGAAAAAAGCATAATTAATAGTTGAAGACAAGAGTATGAGTTTGTCAGGCTGGTGATCCTTGTTGGTGTTATTGAATAAAAAGAAAGTTTAGAGGTTAGTTAAGACTAGGTTTTTGAGATTCACTTTTTTGGTGTGGTTTAGGAAAAAAGTGTTTTATCTTTGTGATTGGCACTCCCTCCCCCCAATCCTGCTTCATTAAATAGAACCTGTAATTTTTATTAATGGATTCCATGTTCTCTTAAAAACAATTTATGTGCTTAAAATACTGTTTAAATACTGATGTAGAATATAAAAATAAAGTTGATGTGTTATCTATTTGTTTACTTACCACTTTTTTTGTTTTGGGAAATTAATTTGTTTATAGATTCATCTCTTCCTAAAGCTTCATCAGATTTTCTTAATTTGCTTGATGGATTACTTCAAAGAGATCCTCAGAAAAGGTAAGGGTAGTATTTTAATGTGAATAAATAGTGGAATCTTTTTTTCCTTTTATATACTCTAAGGTAGTGCTTTTATTAATATACAGATAGCTGTTCAAATTACTTTTTTTAAAAAAAAGGGAGTCTGACTTTGGATTAAGAGTTTTTTCCTTTCAGTTTGCAGGTATTTCTGATCACAAGGAAACTTTTGAAGTCAGTTTCTCTTTTTGTGTATTAAATAGTTGCCTACTAGGTTGACTTTTCTTACAACTCTGGAGTCCAAGAAGTGCTTTCCTTTCCATTGTGTGTTTCAGGCTAAAACGGTTTTAGACTATTGAACTAGGGATGCTACTGTCAAGATGGTTAACGTACCAATTGCTAATTGAGTGACATTTAATGTGATGCGTTTTTATGATAATCCTGTCCTAAAGGGGCTATCAAGTGACAAGATAATAGGAACATTATGAATTTTCTGTGTTGTGGTGTTGGTAGTAAGTTAGAAATTGAGGCTGCGGCGCAGGGTTGGGGAGGCCAGGAGGTGGTGGGGCATAGGGAAAGAAGTCTCATTGGCCTAGGAGGCAAGAGCAAGTAGTTTCTAGTTCCGGTTCTGTCACTAGGTAATGAGGCAGGTGGAGGAGGAGGTTCAAGGGGTAAAATGGAGAATAAATTTAGTGTAGCATATAAAGTACCCCATTCTCTAATTTTATTAAATGTGTGGAAAAAAACTATAGAAGGAAATGCTGATTCTTGTGTAAGCTGTAGGACAAACCTCCTTTCAGAATTAATGTTATTTTGGTGGATAATCTTTAGACATCTTTGGATAGTATATACATATACTTAATTTAAGATGGTTTATCCACCTATGTCTCCATTTATAACCTTGTATTATGTAATTTTTTGCTTAACTGGGACCACTCCATAACCTACCTTTTTTCCTCTCATGGTATGTTATGGATATTTTCCCATATTTATCTATCTATCTAAGTCATTTTAAATGGTTGCAGAATGTACATGCAATTAATTATCTTTAATAAAAAAATTTAGAATGCCTTTGATTTGGAATTTATATACCTTGCTACAGAAAATATCCTTTTGTGGATTTTTGCTTTTAGTTGTTTACTTGGACAGTGATCTCCTTTGTATGAATTTCTCAAAGTGGGATTGCTGACCTAAGGCTAAGAACGTTAAAATCTTTGATACATTTGCTGCGTTCTGGGAACGTGTGCTTGTTTACACTTCCAGCAACAGTATGTTAGAAGGCTGCTTCCCTCCCACTCTCACCTACAGTGGGCTTTGTTGATCTTTTAAATTTTTGCCAATCTGTTGGGTGAAAAATAAATTTCACTTTATTGGCTACTTTAATTTCTATTTTAGTGAACTGTAAGAGCCCTTTGTGTAAAAGAATGTTATATGTGGTTGCAAATTCTTTCTCTTTATTATTTGTGCTTAGTTTTGATCAAAGTAATTTTTATTGAATACAGAAATTTTGAATAATAAAATTAAATATAAATTATTTTCTTTTTTGTTTTTATATTTAAGTCAGGCCTGGCTTTCCCAATCTGATGAGTATGCCTAGAGGTGTACTCTATTAGTAGTAAAACTTAACACTTTGAAAGTGAGCGTGGGTTTTAGATACAGCCTAGTCATTTTAATGTGAGTGAATTAGCTAGGAAACTATATTTTGACTCCTAAACAGAGGCATGAATGTTTATAGTCATGAAGCTGATATTCTTGTTTATTTCTGAATGAAGTTCTAAAAGCGAAGTCCCAAAGCTGAAATGTGTCAAGCACTGAGGGTACCTAAAATAATCTTGCCTCTTTTGAGACATAAAGGATGACAGAATTATAATTGATATCATCTGATATATTTACTTTAGAATTTCAGATTATTTATAGACTCCTTTCATACACTGGTTGGAGAACCTGAAATATTCTCATCAGGTTCTATGCAGTATGAACCCTGAGACTACTAATATTTAGTTGTTAGACTGTTTCATTGTATACCATTTAAGGCTTCTGAATTATTTCTTCTGATTTTGCTAACAGTTAATTGCATACTAAAATGAAAGAGTAAAATACAAAACAATTTCAAAGGTACATTTGTATGGAAGTATTTACAAATTGTAAAATCTGGTGTTATATGTAACTGGGACATGTCCTGGGAGAATTCTCCGTGGTAAATCATGTTAAAATAGAGTTTTAACATTTATGTTTTATAAAGATTAACATGGACAGGCCTACTGCAACATTCATTTTGGAAGAATGCTTTCACTAGAGAAGACCAGGAATCAAGCGTTGAGGATTTTGGCTTCAGGTAGTATAAACTTCTCTTTGTGCATGGGGCAGAGTTATGGAACACTAATGCCCATTACTATTTCAATTCTGCAGCGTCAGTGACCTGAATTTCTATGCTTTCATAGGAGAAAATCCAGCATTTGTTTAACTAAGAATTGTTTAAAGAGTTTAATCATGGTAACTTTGTGTTCTTGATTTTGCTCATTTTTTGATCAATTATTTATTCTTCAATCATTGATTTACTGTGGTAGTCATTAGTTCTGTTCACCAAATACATCTGGCTTTCTGCCTCCCAAGTAAATGGTAGGATCTCATTTCCCTCTTTTAAGTTAGGTGTGGTCATGTGACTTGCTTTGGCAAATGAAATGTGAGCAGAAGTGATGTGTGTTATTTCCACATAGAAACTTTAAGAGCCAGTGTGTGATTTGGCACATTTCTTCCTCCTGATGAGATATGATTGGGAAGAAAAATGTCAAGATGAAGTTGCTGTCACCCTGGGTCTTGAGTGACTACGATGAGCATGGCTTACCTGCCGGCTTTCAATGGCTTTCAATGGAGGGAGGCATAAAGTTACGAGATTCTAAGCCACTAAGATTTGGCAATTCGATGTTACCACTGCATGACCTGGCTCATCTTGCCTAATATACTTCATTTTTATTATAAAATATTCTTGGTCCAGGACACTTAGTGAGGTTATGGTGTTTGGAAAAGAGCAAGGTGAGAAGAATAGGGGTAAAGACCTCATAGTTGACTAAATTTTTCCCCTTCAAGTCATTTAGTGGTAAATGGTTTTCTTTCTTTTTCTGAGACAGAGTCTCACTCTGTTGCCTGGGCTAGAGTGCAGTGGCATCATCATAGCTCACAGCAACCTCACCCTCCTGGACTAAAGCAATCCTCCTGCCTCAGTCTGCTAAATAGCTGGGAATTACAGGCGTGTGCCACCACGCCCGGCCAATTTTTCTATTTTTTTGTAGAGACAGGGTCTTGCTCTGGCTGATCTTGAACTCCTGAGCTCAAGCAATCCTCCCGCCTTGGCCTCCCGGGGTGTTAGGAGTACAGGCATGAACTACTGTGCCCAGCCAGTTTTCTGCTTCTTAGTTTTGATATTGGCAAATTTAGTGTTCTGGTTAGAGAAGTCTGAGTTCTATTTAAGATTCCTTCCAAACTTGAACTTCTGTGATCCGGTGAGCTTCAGCTATGTTCTCATTGTTGTTTTAGGCTCTATGGGAGCTACGGAGAAGTTTAAGTTACAGCTCCCACCTTCTGGTTGCTTATAATCTGGCATGGGGTCAGCATCACATAAAAAAGCCAATGCTAAGGTGGTATTGGTGAACTGGGCTTTGGCCCTGGTCTGTTGATGTCAGCAAGTGTAGGTCACAGAACACCTGACCCTCAGGCTGTCATCTTTAAAATGAGAGAGAATTCTTTTTTTTTTTTTTTGAGACAGAGTCTTACTGTGTTGCCCGGGCTAGAGTGCCATGGCGTCATCCTAGCTCACAGAAACCTCGAACTCCTGGGCTCAAGCGGTCCCCCTGCCTCAGCCTCCCGAGTAGCTGGGACTACAGACATGTGCCACCATGCCTGGCTAATTTTTTCTATATATTTTTAGTTGTCCGATTAATTTCTTTCTATTTTTAGTAGAGGCGGGATCTCGCTCTTGCTCAGGCTGGTTTCAAACTCCTGAGCTCAAACAATCCTCCTGCCTTGGCCTCCCAGAGTGCTAGGATTACAGGCGTGAGCCACCGCGCCCGGCCTGAGAGAGAATTCTTGCTCGCTACTTTCCCCAGAGTTGTTGGGGAAAATATATGAGATAATATAATTGAAAATACTTTGAAAAATGTAAAAGATTATATAAATAGCATTATTCTTTGCTTTACCCTACTGTCCTTTTTTATTCTGTAAGATGAATATTTAGATCTTTGCAAGTGACTTGAGGGAATAAACTAATGTAACTTAAATTGTTAAAAGCTTTTTGTCTTTTAATTTGTATATATTTAGAAATGTAGGAAAAATGTCATCACCAACAAAAATTTTTATGTTAACTATGAATCTCTTACGTAAACAGTCATATCATCTGCAAATAGGGACAGTCTTATTTCTTCTCTTTTGATCTATATGCCTTTTGCTTTCTTTTTCTTGCCTTATTGCGCTTGAGGACTTTTCCAGTGATATAGTAAATCAGGAATGATGGAAGTGGACATCTTTGGCTGGTTCCTGATTTTAGAGTGAAAGCATTCAGTGTTTCCACATTAAGTATGAGGCTAGCTGGAGGTTTTTGTAGCTGCCCTTTTTCAGTTTGAATGAATGTTCAGTTTTGTCAAATGCTTTTTCTCTATCATCCGATGTAATCATGTGGTCTTTCTTCTTTAGGCATTTACTGGGGTGAATTACATTAATTGGCTTTCAAATATGGAGCCAGCCCCGCATTCCCATAGAAACCCTACTTGGTCATGGCATATTACAGTTTTTGTTTTGCTAGATGCCTTTGGATCCAAGTGGCAGGAGGACAGTGAGAGAGAGAAAAAAAGAGGGCAACATGGATTTGCCTCATGTTCTTGATTCAAAGCTCTGGACAGAGAGAAGGGTTCCCATGCCTTAGAGTTTTAAGCACTGGGCAGAAGCTGCTGCTGTCCCCAACCAGCTGCTGCAGGATTACCTGCAGGCTGGGCATGACAAAAGGGGAGAAAGAAAGACAAGCTAGGGGATTTTTCCTGACTGTTCTGGCCCTTGGGGCCCCCTTTCCCATTCCTTTAAACAGAAATAGAGGGTTTCTTCTGGAGTTTGTTCTGTCTGTACCCATTGCCTTTGGGTCCAGGCTGGCTAATAGTAGAAGGGATAAATAAAGGGAAACTCATTGCTGGTCTTAGTGGTAGTTTGAGCATCGATATACTTCCCCACTCTGCTGCTACTGTTTATTTTTCAGGGATGAGGTTTATAGACTTCTTAGTACAATGCCTTCCATATAGAAAGTGCTCCTTTTAGCTACTTGATGAAAAATATTTTACTTTTCTAACTCTACAACTTTGCCAAATGTATTGTGTAATCTAATTACATTTTCCAACTTACTCAGAAAACTATAGAGCGCTCCAAAGTTTGATTGTGTTGGCTTTCTCTTATTGAGTAGCAGTAACGTGAGGAAGTGTCCTGGGCCACAAGATTCCAAGGAGCTTTTGCAGAGCCCTCAGAGTGGACAAGCAAAAGGGCAGAAGAGTGGTCAAGAACTAAGTCACTCTTTCAGACGAGGTAAGCTTTCGTTTCACGCTGCTTAGAGTTCTGTTTCAGAGAGTTCCTGATTTCAGTGTTATCTTTCTCTTTAAATCTGTCTATATTTTGCCTTGCTCATGATATTTTCGTTCCTTTATGGGCAATATGTTACTTTCCTGCCACAGAAAATCCAACTGACCTGCGGCCTAAGAATACTCTTGGGGGTCAATTGAATGAATCCATGTTTCTTCTCAGGTATGTATGAGGAAAAAGCAGTAAGAGATCAATGAGAGATAAAAGTTAAATCTTCTTAAAGCATCCTCTGTCCTTTTGACAAACCATGTTACGCAGAGATAAAGAAGAGAGGTATTAATGCCAAATTCCAGTTTCACTCTGTAACTTTTTAAATTTACAGTTAAGTGCTGGCCAGTGGAATCTACATTTTGCTGTGTACAGTACTTTTAAAGTTTTTAACCAAGCCAACTTATTTTTCCTATTTATAAGGATTAAAGCCTCTTCATTTTGCACTTTAACTTAAAATAGAATTGAATTTAAAATTTCAGCGGTGCAGTGTCTTTATTTGGATAAGGACTTATAGAAAAGAACAGGTCGTGTTTTTCTTTAAATACTTTTTAATATGTGAAGCTTAAACAATGTTTGTAATCATTGAAAGAATTAAGTCAGAGTGGTATCTTAAAGTGATTAGTACTAATGTATTTAAACATTTAATAATGTATAAATATTAAATGTATTTTAATAAACTTTTCATAGAGAAATGGTTTTATTTCTTGAAATAGGGGTTATAATGATAAACTAAAATCTCCTGATCTGTTTTACCCATATTTAAAAGTGTAAAGTATGTTTTAATTTCTCTATATACCTTTGAAGCATTTTAAATTTAGTTTCTTAGAGCCTTATGTAATTTTTGGTATACTGTATCTTATGTGCTAGCTACTTGTTTAATGAATGAATCAACAGATAAGTGAAAGGGAGGTGAGAAAGTAAGTGAAAGAGAGGTGAGAACCCTGATCTTTGGGAATTTGAAGAAACTAATTAAAAGAGACTCCAATGCTCTGAGGGGAAGGATTTCTTAAAATGTACAAACTCAAAACCAAGAGTAGTGCAGTGGCTCATAGAATGTGGCAGGTATTTACACATGTAGGAAGAATAATTAAAAATAGATGCAGAGTATAACTTATAGAGATGCCAATGTAATTATCCATATAAAATTTTCTGATATAAAACTATAAATATTTTTCATCCTTTTTAGAATATCTGATCTATTTTATTATTTAATCCTACCTATACCAGCAGACATTTAAAATAATAATAAAATCAATGTTTGAAGATTTCTAATTTAAAAATGCTGTATATAGCATGGAAGCTCTAAATAAAAGAGATAATAAATCAGCCAGGAAATTAACAAAATTAACAGCAATTAGAAAAATTAATGTCATATGAACACAAATTAGAGTTTAGACTTTTTTTTTTTTTTTTTTTGAGTTAGAGTCTCACTCTGTTGCCTGGGCTAGAGTGCCGTGGCGTCAGTCTAGCTCACAGCAACCTCAAATTCCTGGGCTCAAGAGATCCTCCTGCCTCAGCCTCCCATGTAGCTGGCACTGCAGGTGCATGCCATCACGCCTGACTAATTTTTTCTGTTTTAAGTAGAGAAGGAGTCTCAGTCTTGCTCAGGCTGGTCTTGAACTCCTGAGCTCAAGTGATCCTCCTGCCTCCGCCTCCCAGAGTGCTAGGATTACAGGTGTGAGCCACCGTGCCTGGCCGAGTTTAGACTTTTTTATGAGATCGTATAGAATCGTCCTATTTTACCATTTTTCATGAGATGTGTTTTTTTCCAGAAAACAGTAATCAGAGGATAAAGTTTCTGAAATCTGAATGTTAATCTGGTGTGTACTTTTCAGTTCTCGTCCTACTCCAAGAACTAGCACTGTAGTGGCATTAGGTCCTGGTGAGGATATGACTCAGAAGTCACCAGAGAAGACTTCTCCTTTGACTAAGGTGAGCAGAGATGGGAAAGTTTTTTCTGTATAAGATAGAGAAGCTCAAAAGAATAATTGTAAGTTGATACGTGAATTATGTTCATAATTACAAAATTTATAATAAGTTTACCTGATGACCATTGGTTTTTCTATTAATAGTAAATACTCTGAGAGAGATCCCATTTAGCTGCTTCATAGTTGTTTTCTTGGTAACAGCTTTATAGACATGTAATTGACATTCCATATAATTCACCCATTTGAAGTGTACAATTCAGGGGCTTTTAGCATACTCAGAGTTGTGCAGCCATCACCACAATCATAATAATTTTGTAATTATGTTTCATCATCCCACAAGGAACCTGTACCCATTCGCAGTCACCCCCCCACCCCGCTCTGTGTCCCCCTAGTTCTTCCCCATGCTTATCCTAGGCAACCACTAATATACTTTTTGTCTTTATAAATTTGCTTGTTCTGGACATTTCATGTAAATGAAATCATACAATATGTGGTCTTTTGTTATTGACGTTTTCTACTTAATATAATGTTTTCAAGATTCATCTAAGTTGTAGCATGTGTCAGTACTTGATTCCTTTTTATTGTCAAGTAATATTATATATATATATTTTTATCCATTCGTCACTTCCATCAGTATTTGGGTTGATTCTACCCTTTGGCTGTGGTGAAAATACTGCTATGAACATTTTTGTACGTGTTTTTCGTGGATGTATGTTTTCATTTATCTTGCGTATTTGCTCACGAGTGGAATTACTGTGGTATGTGCTAATTCCTTGTTTAACTTTTTGAGGAACTGCCAAACTGTTTTCCAAAGCAGCTGCACCATTTTATATTCTCACCAGCTGTGTATGAGCGTTCCAATTTTTATGCATTCTTACTAACATTTATTTTTTGTCATTTTAAGAATTATGCCAAAATACACATAAAATTTACCATTTTGACCATTTCTCAGTGTGTAGTTCAGTGTCATTAAGTATATTCACACTGTTGTCCAACCATCACCACCATGCATCTCCAGAACTACTTCATCCCACATTGGAGCTCTGTACCTGTAAATAATAACTTCCCATTTCCTATTCCCCTCAGCCTCTGGCAACCACCATTCTACTTTCTGCCTTGATGGATATGCCTATTCTAGGTATCTTGTATAAGTGGAGTCATATAGTATTTGTCTTTTTATGTCTGGCTTATTTCACTTAGCATAATGTCTTTAAGGTTTGTCCATGTTGTAGCATTTACCAGAATTTTATTCCTTTTTAAAACTGAATAATGTTCCCTTGTATGTATATACCACACTTTGTCTTTCCATCTGTTGGTGGACGTTTGGGTTGCTATTTTGGCTGTTGTGAATAGTGCTACATTGTCTTTTTGATTATAGCCATCCTATTTCAAACCCTAGTGTGTATGAAATTCTGTGTCTTTGTGGTTTTGATTTGCATTTGCCTGATAGATGTTGAATATCTTTTCATGTGCATATTTCAAATTCTGTACCTATTTTTAATTGGGTTATTTATCTTTATTTAGTTGTAGAAATTTTTTTTTTTTTTACATATTCTAGATTTATGATTTGTAAAAATTTTCTCCCATTATATGGGTTGTCCTTTGAGGCACAAAAGATTTAAATTTTCATATAGTCTAATTTATCATTTTTATGTGTGTGTTTTGTTGCTGCTTATGCTTTTGGTGTCATATCTAAGAAACGATTGTCTACTCTAAGATAATGAAGATTTTTACCCATTTTTTTCTTCTGAGAGTTTTACGGTCTTACATTTAGGTCTTTTATCCATTTGAGTTAATTTTTATATATGGCATGAGGTACATGGTCCAGCTTCATTGTTTTGTGTGTAGATACCCAGTTGTCTCAGCATCATTTGTAGAAAAGATTTTTCTTTCCCCATTGAATTGTCTTGGCATCCTTATTGAAAATCAATTGATTGTAAACGTGAGGGTTTATTTCTGGACTCTATTCCACTATTCTGTTCGTCTGTCCTTAAGCTAGTAGCATACTATCTTGATTATTGTAGCTTGAGTCATTCAACTTTTTTTTTTTTTTCCCCAAGGTTGTTTTGGCCATTGTGGGTCCCTTGCCTTTCCATGTGACATTTATTTATTTATTTTTGAGACAGAGTCTCACTCTCTTGCCTGGGCTAGAGTGCTGTGGCATCAGCCTAGTTCATAGCAACCTCAAACTCCTGGACTCAAGTGATTCTCCTGCCTCAGCCTCCTGAGTAGCTGGGACTACAGGCACGCGCCACCATGCCTGGCTAATTTTTTCTGTTTTTAGTTGTTTGGATAATTTCTTTCTATTTTTAGTAGAGACGGAGTCTCACTCTTGTTCAGGCTGGTCTTGAACTCCTGAGCTCAAGCAATCCTCCTGCCTTGGCCTCCCAGAGTGCTAGGATTACAGGCGTGAGCCACCGCGCCCGGCCTCCATGTGACTTTTAGGATTGGCTTGTCAGTTTCTGCAAAGAAGCCAGTTGGGGTTTTAATAGCAATTGCATTGAATCTGTAGATCAGTTTAGGAAGTATTGCCATCTTAACAATATTAAGCTTTCTTCTGTGAACACGAGATGTCTTTCTACTTACGCAGGTCTTTAATTTCTTTCAATCATAGTTGTTTTGAGTGCACAAATACTTTGAATTAAGTAAGTTTTTCTAAATTATTTTTATTCTACTTATTCCTTGATAAGTATAATTGCTTTTAGTTTTTACTATAATTTTTTGGTAATGTGAAATGTATTTGGACCACGTAAAACTTAATTGCTTTGAAATTTAGTGTAATGGATTATAATAAAATCTACCTGCTAATTTTTTTGATTATATGCGAAATAGAAAATCAGTGTAAAAATAAAAGCATTCTGAAAAACGATAGATGTTGAAGCTGTTCTCGCAGACGGTTATTGTAGATGAGTGATCATTTTATTGAGAAAATTTAATCAATTATTTAAATACATAAGATAATGTTTTATAATCTTTAAATGATTGTTTTTATTTAATTACAAAAATCTATAGTTGTAGAAAACTTGGAAAATGTAAAAGGACAAGGAAACCAAAAATTATTTATAATGTAATCATGCAGAATGAACACTGATTACATTTTGGTATTTCTACTTCTGATTTTATAAATGTTCATTTTCAAACAAGGGAACATAAATTTATAACTTAATTTTTTCATTTAATGATTGTGATCTCATTGCAATTATTGATCACTTAGGTTATTCCTGAGCATTTTATTTTTTGATATTATGAATGGAATATTAAATTGTTATAACTTATCATTTGTGCATATGTTCAGTTTACATATAGGAAATTGTAATATTTAGATACAAATTTTCTAATTGATCTGCCTTACTAGTTCTTATATTCTAATTTTTTAGTTGATTAATTTTGATTTTCTGGATGTTTCGTTATATCATCTACATATAAAGATAATTTGGCTACCTCTTTTAAACACTGATGTCTTACTTTACTCTGTGCTCTAATGTAATTTACTAGCAGTTCCCACATAGTGTTAAATCATCAGCAATATCCAGCCCTTTGCTCTGTTGTTTTTTTTTTTTAAAGTGAGGGTTGTCCCGCTGTGTTGCCCAGGCAGTGTCTAGTCTCAGATGCGATCATCATAGTGTACGACAGCCTCAAACTCCTGGTCTCTAGCAGTCCTCCTGCATCAGCCTTCCCAGTAGCTGGGACTATAGGTGCATGCCACCACACCTGGCTTCTGCTCTGTTACTGACTTCTCTCCTTTTTTCTGCCCCCTCCCTCACCCAAGACACCCTCCTCTTCATCCAGGCCATTGCAGTAACCTGCTAATGTGTCTCCCCAGTTCTCCATCGCTCCCTTCCAATCCATTCTCTGCTGAAGCCAGTGTGATGTGACATACGTGTGTGTGTATATAAAACTTTTAGAAATAACTTTATTAATGACAATTGTCACCTTGAGCAGTGCCAGGCATTGTTTTAAATGCTCTAAGGTTACTCTTCACAATCCTGAAAAGTTGTTGGGTTTAATCTTCATCATAGGTGAAGAAAACAAGGCTTTTTTCTTTAACTTTCTTAAAGTTGCATAGTTAATAAGGGGCAATGTAAGTCTACCCATCTTTCTGTCTTGAAAGTCCATGTTCTTAACCTTAAGAAAAATTTTTTTTAACACAAAGTTCCTCCTTACTTTGTGTGTTTTTTATGTGTCTTTTTTCTGAGTTACAAGGGAGGTCTTGGATTCCAGGAACTTTACTAGCTAAGTCTTTCATTCATTTATCCACACCCTTCTCCCCACTCAGTTTTGGATTATTTCTTTTTCTTACTCTTTACTTCACTGGTTTCCTTTTCTGTTTTATTCAGCTTGATAGTCACTGTTTCGATTGGATTCTTTTTTTTTTTTTTTTTTTGAGACAGAGTCTCACTCCCTTGCCTGGGCTAGAGTGCCATGGCATCAGGCTAGCTCACAGCAACCTCAAACTCCTGGGCTCAAATGATCCTCCTGCCTCAGCCTCCTGAGTAGCTGGGACTACAGGCATGTACTACCATGCCTGGCTGATTTTTTCTATTTTTAGTTGGTTGGCTAATTTCTTTCTGTTTATGGTGGAGATGGGGTCTTGCTTAGGCTGGTCTTGAACTCTGGAACTCAAGCAATCCTCCCACCTCGGCCTCCCAGAGTGCTAGGATTACAGGCATGAGCCACTGTGCTTGGCCTCGATTGGATTCTTAATGTATGAATCCCTTTTTTTTTGGGTATGTGAAATACTAAGACAGAGCCCTAGGAATAAAAATTTTGTTTAAGTAGAACAAAAAGAAACATTTTAAAGGAATAACTGATGTTGAACTCTGATTATTAATTTTGTTATGTATCATCTCTCACTAGGTTTAACACTTAAGGTAGTAGGTCATTACTTCAGTCTGAATTTTTTTATGTTACAATTTGAACTTCTTATCTAATATTCTGAAAGCAGAAATAAATGGATTAGTGTTCTATGAATGAAAGACAAAAGCCATGCTGGTAATCAAAAAACCGATTTGCCTCGTCCCAGTTTACAACGTCAAACTATAAAGATATGTTTTGTACTCCTAACCAGCCTTAATGGTAAACAGAAGTGATTCAGTTACTTACTTTGAGCTTTGTTTTTTTCATCTGTACAATGAGAATAATGATACATACAATTTAGGATTTTTGTGAAGATCAAATGAGACTGAAAGTGTTTTGAATAGTAATCGAAGTAGGTTGATAATAGGTGACCTTCTTACGATGGTGTCTTCCTCAGTGTCTTACTAGCTCAGTCTTCTAAAGCTCTTTGCTAGTCACAGAAACAAAGTCTAATTTTTGTTCTCGTTTCAGCTTACAAGTGGGCACCTCAGTCAGCAGGACCTGGAATCCTTGATGAGAGAGCTTATCTACACAGACTCGGATCTTGTCATCACCCCAATTATCGACAACCCGAAGGTGTGGAAAGATACCGAAACAACTGAATTTTAGACTTTACCGTGATCTGAAATTGGCATGATATTTTCATTCAGAATATTTCTTGCCTTGTTTTCTTTCCTGTTCCTCTTGCTGTCTGCTTCGATTTCATTTGTGCCATGTATCTGCGTTTCCAACTCCTACCCTGTCTGTAACCCTCTCCTTTTCCTTCACCTCCGCTTCCCTGGAGTGGAGTTTTCTCCCCACTGTTCTTAATGTGTTAGCTCTGCCTCTCGTCACTGCACCCGTCATGTGCTGAGGGGTGCTGCCGACTTTGCGACCTCAGACGTCAGCTCTCCGGCCCTTCATTCCTCCACACATCCTCATGCAATTCCGCGCAGATGAATAGCGGCTGATGTACTATGAAGGCAGATGTCAGGCGGCACTGCTCACCTGGCTGGGGTGAGCGGGTCCCACAGAAACCCTACTGTCTCTTAGGTTGTTAGGACTCTAGGGCGCAGGGTAGGGAGACACCATGGAGTTGGGGAAATCTGGTTCACAACCCAATGTGAGTTTTGATGCTTTGTGTCTTTTGGAATGTAACACTATATTACTAGGGGATGATGAGTACTCTCCTTTAAAGAAAATTAACTTCTCAATCCCTCTGTTTTCTCTTGATTTCCAGCCTTCAATATACATTCCACCACTTATTCTATATTTTAGTTTTTAATTTTCCTGCTTTGCAAAAAATATCTTTTTCTGTATTGATTCATGACCATTTCCTCTTATCTCATTGGGGAACATTATTGTGATTTGGACCAAATGGGTTCTTGGATTCATGTTTATTTCCTAGATAGACAATAGTTCATATAGGTCATTTAGCTATTTTTCATAATGGAGCTAATTCTTTTTGTAAGTTCAGATGTCTGGCAGAATAACTGTATATTATGCTAAATTTGTTGGGTAATGGGGCATTTTCATGGCAGGCTTTCTGGAACAATTTGTGATAACTTTTTTTTTCCCCCGAGACCGAATCTCACTCTGTTGCCCTGTCTAGAGTGCCGTGGCATCAGCCTAGCTCACAGCAACCTCAAACTCTTGGGCTCAAGTGATCCTCCTGCTTCAGCCTTCCAAGTAGCTGGGAGTACAGGCATGCGCCACCATGCCCGGCTAATTTTTTATATATACTTTTGGTTTTCCAGCCAATTTCTTTCTATTTCTTTCATAGAGATGGGGTTTCGCTCTTGCTCAGGCTGGTCTTGAACTTCTTAGCTCAAACGATCGCCCGCTGTGGCCTCCCAGAGTGCTAGGATTACAGGCATGAGCCACCGCACCTGGCCAATTCGTGATATCTTTTGACCCTGTTTTATGTTTCTTTGTTTCTTCTTATAACCTATTTGATAGTTTCTGGGAAATCTTACTAGAAATTTTGTTTAACTTTCTATTTTAAACTACATTTAGACTTAGAGAAAAGATTCAAAAGTGAGAGTCCCTGTATACCTTCTACCAAGCTGTTCTTAATGTTAACATCTTATAAGGCCAGAGTACAGTTAATAAAACCCAGAAATTACATGGGTATAGTGCTATTAACTAAACCTCCAAATTTATTTGAATTTGTCGGTCGTGCCACTAATGTTCTTTTTTCATTCCAGGATCCCACGTTATAGTTAACTGTTATGCCTGTTTCATCTCTTAGTCTTTGTCCTTGTCTTTCATGGCCTTGTTAGGATTTCTGAATCTTTGCTTGTCTTTTATGACCTTGATGCTTTGAAGAGTAACTGACCAGGTATTTTTGTAGAGTGTCCCTCAATTTGGGTTAATCTAAGGATTTCTCATGATTCGAATGAGATTATGAATTTAGATTATGAGATTAGAATGAGAGTATGCATTTTTGGCAAAAATGCTGCAGTAAATACAGTAATATTGGTACTTACTGTATCAGTAAAGGTTTTTAAAATGCTATATATAGAGATTTTGGAGAAGTTACCTGTAGAAATGATAGTTGAATTTTTAATTAAAAGTCTCAAGATGGCCGGGCACGGTGGCTCATGCCTGTAATCCCAGCACTCCGGGAGGCCGAGGCAGGTGGATTGTTTGAGCTCAGGAGTTCGAGACCAGCCTGAGGAAGAGTGAGACCCCGTCTCTACCAAAAATAGAAAGAAATGAATTGGACAGCTAAAAATATATATAGAAAAAATTAGCTGGACATGATGGCGCATGCCTGTAGTCCTAGCTACGCGGGAGGCTGAGGCAGGAGGATCGCTTGAGCCCAGGAATTTGAGGTTGCTGTGAGCTAGGCTGGTGCCACGGCACTCACGCTAGCCAGGGCAACAAAGTGAGACTCTGTCTCAAAAAAAAAAAAAAAAAAGTCTCAAGATGAAGTATCTGGCTGTTCTAAACTCATAGATCCAACTACATGGTTTCTCCACTTTCCTCAAACAAATCCTGAGCTTTGTTATTCATGCTGTTCCAGCTTCTTACAATGATGTCTTCTTGAATATCACTGTCAAGCCCTAAGCATCCTTCAAGACTTCAGTCCACCTTCCACCTCTTGCATAAATCCTATCCTAACAATGTCAGTCTAAAGTGCTTGCTGTATTCTCTATTATTTTAAAGAAATTTCTTTCTGTGAAATGTTTTGTTTGTAATTACGTCCTGCCTATTTCAAATTGTTACATAAATATTTTATGTTTTATTAACAACCATTGGTGTCATCTTTCCAACTAGAGTATCAACTCTCTAATGGGATCGTGTCTTTTGTCTTTGTATCCCTCTTAGCATAGCGCCTCACCCTGGCAGGCACACAATAAATATTTGAATGACTAAATTTCTAATTTATAGGTAAATTAGCTACAGTGTAAGCCCAAGATAGGGTGAAATTTTTCTGTGAAGCTCAGTTTTAGTGCAAATATCAATTGAAATGCTTAAAAATAACTTATCTATATTTGTATATTTTAATCTGAAAGGATATTATTGAATTATTCTTTTTGGTGACAAATTTTACAGCATTCTCTTTTACCCTTATTGATCTATAATCTGATACAGGGGACATATCAGGAGACAGGTATCTGTCTCAAAAGACATCTCAAAAGTTTGTTTTTTCTAACCACAGATAATGAAACAACTGCCAATTAAATTTGATCCAAAAATACTGCATCTACCAGCACATTCAGGTAGGATCATAAAGGGCTCATCAAACATGCAGACTGTTTGTATACTAATACAAATATGAAATTTATTTGCAAATGGAGTATCTGTGGACACATAATTTCCTGTTTTCTTGCCAATTGGCTGTATTCTTAGGATAGTGTTATGCAAACTATAAACAATTTTTAATCCATTTGTGCCAGCCTGAGACATTACTCAGCTGAGTCTGGGCTGCCCTGTGCTCTTGTGGGTGGGGAAGTTCCTGTAGAGCTGGGCAAGTTTTCCCGTAGAGTGGGTGGGGTAGGGGGCCTCCTCCTGACCTTCCCATGTAGAGCATTTGAATTTCTACCGTTTATGGTCCTGGTGTGGGTATGTAGAGTTTGGGACCACAATGGAGAATTGGAATTCTCGAGGGACCAGGGTAGTGGAGAACAGAGCTAGGTAGTTCACTTCTGTGGGGATGATGGGGGATTGAGATCCTAAAAGGATGATTGTTATGTTTCTGTTCAGCTAATGAAAGTCTTATTTAAGGTGAACATCAGAAATTGTTACATGCCTTGAATTGATTTGTTTGGCATGGCTAGAGTAGAATCTATGATCTGAAGTAAACTTAGTATATTCAAATTAAAATAAATCAACTAATGATTTGTATCAGTCAGCTTAATTACCGATAAAAACAAAGAAGAAACCATATTGAAGGACATTTTTAAAAAATGAAGCAAAACATTATTAATAATTCTTTCAGTGCCAAGTAGAACCATTATTTAAGAAAACTTAGAATTTTTTCTTTTCATTTTTGAGCTATTTAGGAAATTATAATTTGTTTAAAGATAGAGATCAACAAAACATGTTAATTTTAGATGGCATCTCACTTGATAATCTTTGACTTTTTTTTAGGGATTTAAAGGTAGGAATTCCAGGTAATTTCAGCTCTGATGTTAACCTGGTTATTTTTAGCAGTCATTTTATTGGAATTTGTTAACAGCTGTACAATTTATGACTTTTTCAATATTTTAGGGCTGGGTTGATTTATTTATGCAAAGGCTATCTTGGTTTCTTTTACTAATGTTATTTAATTTTACGTTTTGTTGATATTCTGGGTTGCAGGATTATTCTCCTTTAGACATCTGTTTTCTTTTTTGGAGCATAATTTTCCATTGAAGTAGTTTAAAGTTTCCGTGGGTAGAAACAGAGATGAGGAATATAGAGAGACAAAAAGTGTCATCTTTGGAGAACTTTTGATTTTGACAGTGCAGTGTTACACTTTTCTTTGTCCTCATCTTAACTATTGATATTCTCTGTTTTATTTCTCACATAATATTTCCAGCAATTCTTTTTTGCATCATACATGCTTTGAATATTTTATTTCCTCTGCAGTGGATAAGTTGTTATTTCTGAAAGACCAAGATTGGAATGACTTTTTGCAACAAGTGTGTTCGCAGATAGACTCCACTGAGAAGAGTACTGGAGCCTCCAGAACCAAGCTGAATCTCCTTTGCTATTTATGTGTGGTGGCTGGTCACCAGGAGGTGGCCACCAAGCTCCTCCATTCCCCCTTGGTAGGTCTCTGCGATGTGCCTTTATGCGCTTAACTTTTGTGTTTCTGTAGAGGTTAAAACAAGTACTAAAACATTAACTTGATTTAATTACAATGAAAAAAGTGATTTATCAAGATTACAGTTTCACGAAAATTATCCTGTGTTTAATCCTTGGGTCTAAAAGCAGTTGATTAGATGGTGACTTTGAACTTTTTTTTTTTTTTTTTAGTTATACTTAGCCTTGCATTTTATGTTAACTTGTAATAATTGTAAAATATTTCTTATATCTAAAATCACAAGAGACGCATTCTCATTAGTGGCTGAAGTGAACTGCCCACGTGGAATAGGGGGCTCCTTTATAATGCAGTTTTCAGCCTGGTGAACTGTGAGGGTTCTGATGTGACACTGAAGGGAGCCATCGAGTCTCTAAGATTTTTTTTTCCTCTTCCCTCTGGGAATATTACTTCTTGGACTGTCTTGGTTCATTGGGAAACTTACGGGAATTTGGCAGAGCTTTTGAAGTCATCCTCAGAAAGGAATTACAGTGGTTTGGAGGTGTTTTTTATAGTGGACCCTGATTTGGGGACTGGCTTGAAAAAATTTAAGTTCATTTGCTTCCAAGATTGTAATAAGGTTACTTTTTTGGGTAGTTTGTGTATGTCTTTTGGGTGGGGGTAGACTTTTAGGGAATATAAAGTGGTAGGAGAAACCAAAAGTACTGTTCTTAGTTTTTATTTTTATTTGTATACTAATGCTTTTGCGTGTTCGTAAATAGTCTCCTTGTGGCACGATTTACATTTCAGTTCTATAAAGGTCTGATTTCTTAACTTAGCGGTTACTTTTTGTGTTTCATGGATTAAATGTACATTTTAATTTTTTTATCCTAGTTCCAATTGCTAATCCAGCATTTGCGAATAGCTCCAAACTGGGATATGTAAGTAACATTTATACTTTAAAAGTTATTCTTTATGATTTTATTAAGTAATTACAACATATTTATGAAAAGCACAGAATCCTAAATAATTATCAGAAATTATTCTGAAGTATTGACTCTGACTCATAGGCAATTTCTATAGGCATCTCAATTGTAAATTTAAAAAGATGATTTAAAAATAGCCATTATCCTAATGTTATAAACACGATTCTGGGATTATCTAATTGACCTCTGGAAACTTTATTAATTGTTAGTTTTTTGCGTATTTGTTATAAAATATGTTAACTCTCATCTCCGTATACTTCCTAGGAATTTTCCCTTTGTCACTTGTATCTTTCCCTCATGTAGCACAAAACTTTCCTTTGATGATATTTATAGTCTATTGGGATTATGATTTATAAACTCCTGATGGAAAAAAGTGTACTTGGTTTTTATGGAAGCAGCATGCCAGGGTGAAAAGCATGCTAGATAAAGCGTTAGAACACTCTGGGCTCTGGTTGCCAATGAGACTCGGCCAAATGATTTCCTTTTTGTTTTATTTATTCTTTTTTTTAGAGATAGGGTTTTGCTCTGTTGTCCAGACTAGAGTGCAGTGGCATAATCTTTGCTCAGTGCAGCCTTGAACTCCTTGGCTTAAGCGATCCTCTCACCTTCGCCTCTGGAGTAGCTGGGACTACAGTTGTGGGCTATCACGCCCAGCTAATTTTTTCTTATCTTTTTATAGAAACAGGGTCTTGCTCTGTTGCCCAGGCTGCTCTTGAACTCCTGGGCACAAGTGATCCTCCCACCTCAGCCTCCCAAAATATTGGGATTGCAGGCATGAGCCACTGCACCTGGAGCCTCTTTCTGAATCTCTGCTTCCTGGGCAGTCTGTGTGGGACAAGGAAACGGCATAGGTTTAGGATTCAGACAGACCTGGGTGTGGATCGCAGATCTGCCCTCTTGGCAAATTGCTTTAACTGCCGAGCCTCAGTTTTCTCATGTGTAAAATAGGGGTAGCGTAACTACGTGAATTTTTGGTAATAATTCAACTTCGAATGAGATAAATACATGAAATACCTTGTACAGTGCTTTGTTCTTGGTACTTAATATACGTTGGAGATGTGGAAGTTGTAGTTATCATCAGGCTTGCTTATTTCTTGTGATTGTTAGGAGAAGCATGTAACAAAATGGAGGGGAAAGGATTTTGTGAATTGTGGTAGTGGTATGATAGTAATTATTTTTTTGTGCTGGTGAAATATGAGGGAAACTATAGGGGTTCACAAAATGCTTCTTTGAGTAATTATTCTTATGTGTCTTCTAATGTTACTTTCCTGAAGTAAAATACGGTATTACAAAATAGGATTGATTTCTAGGTAATGGTTGAACATTTAATACTTTGAGAAGATTTATGGTACGCTCATTAAAAATAAACCAGTGAAATCTTTATTTAAACACTTTTATTTAAAACTTAAGCTATATCCTTGAATGGGGTGCCCCCTGCTGTCAGTTTAAAGCACGCCATTCTTAATCCTTTCCAATCCCATCTAGGGATACCAAAATCCACAGATGCTATTTTTTTCAATTTCTAAAATTGAAGCTTAATTTTAAAATTTTTTTTTTTTTTGTAAAACTGTTTTAATTTGAGGAAAATGATAAGTAGTAACGCAGATAAGTTCTCTGCTAGGATCCTGCTTTTATTCTCTTTCTCTGTTGAAACACCATTTCCTCCAGTGAGGCCTTCTCTGACCGATCCCCAGATTATATTATCTTGATAGCATATGGTACGGTTCCTTAATTTAGCCTGGGGGATAATCACTATTGAAGTAGATACATTTATTTCTTAGCTGTTGTTCTGCATATCAAAAAACAAAATTAGAATCACATGATTTAATTTTATAATTTTCTATGCTCCGTGTAATATATATTATATATTTTTAATGTCATTAATAATTTATCTAAGATGTTTATAAGGTATACCTTTTTATGTTGTGAATATCTGATCATTTTGTTTATCCCATACTATATTTGGATACTGTTATAATATTGTAAACAATACTTTAATGAACATTTTTGTGCTTAAATCTTTGTACCTGTTTTCTTTCTTCCCTTAGGGCAGGTTCATAGAATTAGAACAAATGGTAGAAGGCAATAAATATTTTTGTGACTCTTGATATGTTGCTAATGTGCTGTTCAAAAACATAATATCAACATATATTCCGAATGTGTTTAAAATTGATTTTTTGTTAGAACTTTCAATATTGAATACTTATCACATTTTATTTTGTTTTAGAGACAGGATCTCACTCTGTCACCTAGGCTAGAGTGCAATGGCCTGATCATAGCTCACTGTCGCCTCGAACTCGTGGGCTCAAGCAGTCCTCCTGCCTTAGCTTCCCTAGTAGCTGGGACTATAGGCATGTACCGCTACGCCCAGGCAATTAAACTTTTTGTTTTGCAGAGATAGGGGTCTCGCTATGTTGCCCAGGCTGGTCTCAAACTCCTGGCCTCAAGTGATCCTCCTGCCTTGGCCTCCTAAGGTGCTGGGGTAACAGGCATGAGCCATCATGCCCAGACTATCAAATTTTAAATTCTTCCTTGCCAATCAACTTTATGAGGTATTATTCACATACAATAATGTTATAATATTTTAACTTTAAAAATTTTATTAATTGTAAATTATGCATAGCATAAATTTACCATTATAGCCATTTCTAAGTATATAATGGCATTAAGTACATTCACATTGTTGTGCAACTGTCACCACTATTTATTTTCAGAACTTGTTTATCATCTGAAACATAGGCTCTTTAGCCATTAAATGATAATGTCCCCTTTTCCCACCCAAGGCCTGGTGACCTATATTCTACTTTGTATCTCTGTGAATTTGCATAGTGTATGTACCTCATATGTGTAGAATCATATTTTTCTTTTATGTGTGATTTGACTTAGATTAATGTTTTCAGATTCACCAATATTGTGTGCCAGAATTTCCTTCCTTTTTAAGACTGAATAATAGTCCATTTTATGTATATGCTATATTTTGTTTGTCTTTTCATCTGTTCGTTGTTTCTACTTTGCTATTGTGAATGATGCCTTATGAACATTGTTGTGTTCTGTTTTTTTGGTTTGTTTTTGGATAATAGCTCTCCTGATGGGTGTGAAGTGATATCTCATGGTTTTGATTTACATTTCCTTTATGACTAGTGATGAGCATTTTTTTCATCTAAATCTGGCTATTTGTATATCTTTGGAGAAATGTCTGTTCAAGTCTTTTGCCCATTTCTGAATCAGTTTGTTTTATGTTGTTGAGTTCTTTGTATATTCTGTATACTAACTCCCTTATCAGAGAAATAATTTGCAAGTATTTTCTCCCATTCTGTGGGTTGCCTTTTTACTGTGTTATAGTGTCCTTTGATTAAAGTTTGATTAAAGTTTTTAGTTTTGGTGAAGCTACAATTCATCTGTTGTTTTCTTTTGTTGCCTGTGCTCTTGGTGTCATATTAAAAAAATAATTGCCAAATCCAGTGTCAAAGTTTTCCTTCTATGTTTTCTTCTAAGAGTTTTATAGTTCTAGCTCTTATGTTTAGGTCTTTGATTCATTTTGAATTAGTATTTGTATACAGTGTGAAGTAAGGGTCTAACTTCTTTTCTTTGCATGCGCATATCCGGTCTTACCTATACCATTTGTTGAAAAGATTGTTTTTTCCCCCTTGAATGGTCTTGGCACCCTTATTGGGAATCATTTGCCCGTATATCTGAGGGTTTATTTCTGAGCTATCTATTCTATTTGATTGGTCCGTGTGTCTGGCTTTATGCCAGTACCACAGTGTCTTGATTACTGTAGCTTTGTAGTAAGTTTTGATTGGGAAGTGTGAACATTCAACTTTGTTCTTCTTTTTCAACATTGTTTTGGCTATTTGGGAGTTCCTTGAGAAAAGAATTTTAGGAAGGATTTTTCTATTTTTTATGTGGAAGTTTTATACTTAAATAAGATACTGAAGTAAATGCTTGTCAATTTTTTTTAAAACACAATTTCTCTGTTCCTTTACTCCAGTCACCTCTTGGTTGATTGGATTTTATCATTTGGTAGTTTCGTTTGTTTGTTTTTAATTTCCAAGAAGGCCTCTCAGTGGCTCACCTCTGTGCCACACTTTGGAGTTTGCGCTCTCTCCCCTGTGCTGACGGGGGCCAATCTCATTTTTTCTTTTTTTTTTTTTCTCATTTTTTCTTCTTCATGTGTCTCATTTGATTTTGCTTTTCATTGTCTGAGCTTTTCTTTATTATTATTACATCCTGTGAAATTTTACTAGAACTAGAATTTTACTAGGTATCTCTTTTTACTAATTTGCTTCAGCAGTTGCTCTATTAAATTCTTCATCCCTTCTTTAGCTTTTCTATTATTTCTTTATGATTTCTTTCTATTTCATCCTTTTCCCATTTCTGAAATTCCTGTAAGATGGGTGTGGGCGAGAAGAGTCTTTGGGCTCTTCTCTCAGTTTTTCTTTGGCTTTCTCACTTTGTTTTTTATTGAGATAATTCACATACCATAAAATTCACCTTTTTAACGTGTACAGTTCAGTGGGTTTTCTTATATTCAAGGTTGTACAGCTATCACCAGTATCTACTTTCAGAACATTTTTATCACCTAATGAAACCCTGTTCCCATTCTTCCTGCAACCACTGATCCACTTTCTTTCTATTGATTTCCCTATTCTGGACATCTCATGTAAATAGAATCTTGCACTGTATGGCCTTTTGTGTCTAGCATCTGTCATTTAGCATAATGTTTTCAAGGTTCATCCATATTGTAGAATTATGAGTACTTCATTCTTTTTATAGCTGGATAATATCCCCTTGTGTGGACACACTACATTTTGTTTATCCATTCTTCATGGACATTTGGGTTGCTTCCGTATTTGGTGTTAGGAATCAATGCTGCTATTAACGTTTGTCTACAAGGTTCTGTGTGAACATATGTTTTTATTTCTCTTGGATTCATACCTAGCAGTGGGATTGCTGGATCATATGGTAACTCTGTGTTCAACCTTTTGAAGAACTGCCAAACTCTCTCTCCTATTGCTCTTTCTTGACTTTATATGTGAGCTCTCCAGCTTGGTTTTTATCCCTGCTCATTTTATTGTTTGTAATCTCTAGTTAATTTTTTTTCTTTTAACAATCATATTTGAAAGTTTTTGTTCATGTTCTTCTAATTGGTCCTTTTTCTAGCTACCTACATTCGGTAGCATGTTGATACATTTTTATTTTGGTTGAATAAATGTAGTAGCCAATATTTAATTTTATAGATTGAGAAATGATTCAGTGTTTCATAAATATTTTGAGCTTGTCTTTGAAAAGAGAGAAATAAGTTTTGTTTCATATCTTTTACTCCATTAGTGAGTGTTGGATAATAAGCATCTGCTTTATAATTGTGAAAAATCTCTTAGATGTCAACCAAGCTGCCACTTTAAATTGGTCACATGTGGAAATTGAAAAATAATTGACTTGCTATGGTCAGCTGGTTAGTGGCAAAGCTGTGACTGGATTTTTTTTTTTTTGTAACTCTTGATCCAATATCCTGCAAGTATTTTTCAAAATGATGACCTTTAAAGTATGATCTTTCTATTTAGAGGTGGAATGCTAATCATAACGATGCCTAGGACTTGTTTAATCTGTTGTATATGTTAAGAGATTTGAATGGGCAATTCAAAAAGTGTTGAAATTTGTAAGAATTATTTCTGTATGTTAGAGCTGTGATAACACAAACATTTTCTCTACAATATTTCTGAGTCTGATTTGTTTGCCCCCATGGGCCCTGCATAGGTTTATTTTAAGAACCTGAAAAATAAGGCTTTCTGTTTAATGTACATACTGATTAGCCCGGACAACATGCATCACTAAATGAGTGCAGTTCTCATCAACTCACCAGTTTTTTTTTTTAATTAAAAAAAATCTTATCAAAATGAAATTTCTGTATGAAATACTTTTACACATCACACTAAAGTATTTTCTGATTTTTTTTTTTTTTTTTTTTTGAGACAGAGTCTCGCTGTGTTGCCTGGGCTGCAGTGCCATGGCATGGGCCTAGCTCACAGCAACCTCAAACTCCTGGGCTCAAGCAATCCTCCTGCCTCAGCCTCCCAAGTAGCTGGAACTGCAGGCATGGGCCACCACATGTGACTAATTTTTTTTTTCTGTTTTTAGTTCCCCAGCTAATTTTTTTTTCTATTTTTAGTAGAGAGAGGATTCTCACTCTTGCTCAGGCTGATCTCGAACTCCTGACCTCAGGTGATCCTCCTGTCCTGGCCTACCAGAGTGCTAGGATCATAGGCACGAGCCACTGTGCCTGGCCACTTAAGTGTTATTTTGTAATTTTTCAACTTTGTTTTCTGCTGGATACCAAAGATACACCTCGTTAAAACTAACTAGCGTTTATTAAAATAGAAAAGTAGTTGTAAAACTTTAGATTATAAAAATTTCCATGAAAGTGAATATATATTGTTTAACTGTTCAGATATTAATCACTACTTATTTAGAAACTCACTGATCTGCTAACAAGTAGAACAGAGACCTTTATTCGAATCCCTTTGTACTCAGAGATAAAAGGATTAATTTTTATTTCTCTCTTCTCTCTGGTTAAGGCCTTTTAAAAATTTTATTTTCCATTTTACTTTTAAACCACAGCTTGTTTAAATTTCGTCACTATTAAAGTATTGCAGAGGACATTGCTGTTCATGTCTCCCTGTGTACATGAGGGAGAGTTTCTCTGGGCTTTTTACATAGGGGAGTGTGTGCCTGACCTATCACATTCAATTTTTATTTCACATTCTTGTATCTAATGCTCATCATTGCATGATATAACTACCTGGAGTTGGTTTCCTTGGTCCCTGACTCTTCTATTCAGAGCCTATTTTCTCTCCATTTACAGACGGGCCAAGGTTGCTCGAGTGATTGGTTTACTGGCCTCACACACAACGGAGCTCCAGGAAAATACACCTGTTACTGAGGTAATTTCTTTTATTACTGAAATGTTATGAATGACAAAAAAGATTGTCTTGGTTTTATAATTTAAAACATGTAGCTTTCATTGACCTGCATTTAATTTTTCTTTATGGAATTGTGGCAATTGTTATAAAACGATCACCTCAACAGACCTATACGCTTAAAGCACAATAGCTCATTTATAACATAGTCGGTATGGCAGAGTTAAGGCTCGTGAACTTTCTTCATTGTTATTTCATTTATTTTTGGATAATGCTTGTTCCATTGCTAGTTTTCTTGTAGTCTACCCAACATTTTATTATAACCAATGTATTTTCTAGTTAAAGCATAGCTCCTAATTCAAATTAAAATTTTTTTGGCTTTTTATCTTGAATTTAATATTTTCATCCTCACCAATTGTCAATTATTTCTTGACAACTGATCTCAGTATTTAATGGCCATGCACACACTAAAGATATTTCCTAATATTAGCTGTTTCTTTGAAATATTAATATACTGGTTAGACTTTCTTATTTAGTTAACCAGTAACTCCAATTCCTGTGAAGTGAATGCTACCATTGTACTGCCTAGTTGAATGTCCTTGAATACTAAAATCTACTCTCTACCTATTCTGTTAATATATATTACACTTGGTAATTGAGTTTTATCCTTGGACTGGGAGAGGCTCAAGGGTTAAAATAGACAAACAAACAAACAAACAAACATCAGTGCTTTTAGGGAAAAGGGCAAGAACGCTTGAAGGAAGGAAAAAAAGGGTAAGGAGAGGGGATTTTGTAGAGCTGAGGTGGTGGTGTGGTATTTGGATGTAGAAGAGAAATTGTGTAGCCAAATACTGTCTGATAGAACTTGGAAATTTGCCAGTGATGGAAAATTTTCTACAGTAGCCTGTCTCCCACAGTCTGGGACTATATCCTATAAATGGGACTGTCTCCAATAAATGGGAAATTAATCTCACTGTATTCCCTTTGATACCTGAAAACTGTTCTCTCTCTGATACCTGAAAACTGTTGGATCACTGATATTCTAGTAAAAATGTCACTAAGCCTGAGCTTTCCCTTTCTTTCTGGGACTAAAAGAAATGAATTGTGACCTATATATGATTGCTGGTGGTACCTTCCTTGACTCGCAGAGATGTGTAAAGTAAATTTTAACCTAAAAGACTGAGCAGATAGGGCAGTGTCACCAGGAAGATGAGAAAGCTTAGGATTTCAAGAGTGGGGGTTACTTCTGATGGCTCAGAGCGAAAGGTCTCCAACGAGACAGACTGGCTGTAGGAGATGGGAGAGAACTTAAAGAAAAGTATAAAACAAAGTCCTGAGATTTTACAAGATACTCCTAAATAACCAGATCATGCATTCACTGCTCAGGAGCTGTGTACCATGAAGAAAGAGCTTTTGAATATGTAAAATTTGACTATCGAATTAAATTATTCAGTAGTAACAATAATAAATAGGATGAATACTTCAGGAGCCTGAGTTAGTGAATTTGAAGATCAGCAGAGTGAATTCTTTTAGGAGTCAGAAAAAGGAGATGATAAAAATTATTAACTAAAGAGGCATAGATCTTAGTTGCGGAAGATCTATTGTACTGTCCAGTGTGGTAGCCACCAGCCATAAGTGGCTACTAAGCACCTGAAGAATAGCTAATCCAAATCGAGATGAGCTACAAGTGGAAAACACCTACTAGAGGTTGAAGACTTGACATGAAAAAAATGTAAAGTATCTGTAATTTAAAAAATATTAATATATTTTACACTTTCAAAAGATAATATTTTAGATGTGTTTGGTTAAATAAGATATTAAAATTCACACATTTTATTTTTTAATGTGGAGACTAAGAAATTTAAAATTACTCATGTGGTTTGAATTATATTTCTGTTGAACAGTTCTATTATAAACATAATGGGATTTTCAGAAACAGAACAAGCAAACAGAGGTGAAATAATTGTGAAAGAAACAGTAGAAGAAAATTTCACCCTGAACTGAAGGAAGACTGAAATCTTTAGATGAAAGGTCTCACCAAATGTCAGGCAAAACACTGAAAAAAGATGTACATTTAGACATATCCTGGTGAAATGTGTAGTTTCAAAGAGAAAAAGATAAAAGACCAAAAATCAGGTTATAAACAAAAGCAAATCAGGTTTTACATTTAATTTATTTGTAACATGAAAGACCACAAGAAAGAGAAAACAGTGAACTAACACTTAAGGGATTATGTGATCTTATGTTTCTCTATACAGCCTTCATGTTACCTATTTGTGAGGACAGAAGACATTTTCAGAAATTCAGGGATTGAATCTGAATTTTATCAACATTTCTAAAAAAAAAAAAAATTTTTTTAAAAAAATGTTAAAATATTAATAACATGGAAATGAATTCCACATTATTTTAAAAAGATCTATAAGGATAGGGGGAGGGAGTAGAAAAAGGCAAATTCTTATTTTACTCCAGAATTTCATAGATACTGTTATATTCTTGACATTGATACTCTTTCATTCATTTATTTCACAAATACTTGTCAGTACTTGTGTATACACAAGGCACTTTCTAGGCATTGGAGTATAGTGTTGAACAATATAGGTAGAAATCTAGTGTGGAAAGAGAGAGAAATATATAAAATGTCAGGTGCTGATAGATGCTGTGAAAAAGAACCCCTGTAATATTCTGAAATAAAATTAAAAAAAGAAAAAGATAAAGTAGGATAATGGGGTTTAGAAATGATGGGTGGTCATGGTACTCTTTTTGATAGGTTGCTCAGGGAAAGCCTTTGATAGAAACATTCAAGCACACACCTGAAGGAGTTGAGGGAACGAGCTGTGCTATGTGGGGGAAGAGCATTCCAGGCAGGGAGAACAGCAATTGCAAAGATCTGGAGGTAGAAAAATGATTGGCATGTTTCAAGGAACAGGAAGTGAGTGCATCTGGGACTGAATGAGACGGGGAGAGTGGTAGGAGGTAAAATTATTGAGGTATCCAGGGGCTAGATCGCATAGTGCCTTGCTGTACACTGTGGTAAGGATTTGGGATTTTATTCAGAGTGAGATGGGAGGCCACTGGAGGATTGTGAGCAGAGGTGTGCCTTGATGTGGCTTGTGTTTGAAAAAGATCACTCTATTACTATTGCAGGGACAGGGGCAAGGTAGAGTCAGACTGGTTTAGGAGGTGAGAGAGGATGGTGACTTGGACCAGGTTGTTAGTCACACACACCCACCCACACGTGCTCGCATGCACATGCACATATGCTTTTTACCTGGGTAGAGTTTGAAGAGTGTTGACAGATTTGCTGATTGCTACAATGATATTTAAAGGCAAGTTTTTAATAACCAAGAAGTCTGGCCAATGTAAGTTCTAATATTCAGTATTTAAAATGCTAAGTTATATGCAAATCAAAACCAAAATGAAGTGTCAGGATAGTCACCAGTTTGGCAAAATGTGAAAAGCTTTACAAGCCTACATGTTGGTGAAAGTACTGAGTAGAAGAAACTCTCATTTGTTGCTGATATTCTGGAAAACGTTGACCATGTCTCCTAAAGCTGAATATATCTATGTGTAACCTGGCATCCACTACATTATAACCCAATGTGCCAAATGACATGTACAAGAATATGTATTAACAGCATTATTTATAACAGCCCCACATTTAAAAAATTAAAAAAAATTTTTTTTGAGACAAGTCTTGCTTTGTCACCCAGGCTAGAGTGTAGTGGTGTGATCATGGCTCACTGCAACCTCAAACTCCTGGGCTCAAGCAATCTTCCTGCCTTAGCCTCTTGAGTAGCTGGGACTACAGGCATGTGCCACCACACCCAGCTAATTTTTAAATTTTTTGTATAGACAGGGTCTTGAATTGTTGCCCAGGCTGGTTTCAAACTCCTGACCTCAAGTGATCCTCCCGCCTTGGCCTCCTAAAGTGCTGGGTTACTGGTGTGAACCACCATGTCTGGCCAAAATAACAGCCCTATGTTGAAAATAACTCATATCTCTGTCAGCAGTAGCCTGGACAAGTGTGGCATGTTCACACAACAGAATACTAAGTAGCATTGAGAATAATGAACCATAGCATAGGGCAGTGGGCCGGAATGAATCTCGTGGTCTTAGGCACTTGTGCTAAACATTAGTAGGACATTTCCTGGCAAAGACTGATCTAATATATTCAGAAATGTCCTAGGGCTGTGATGGTTCTTACCCAGAGGGTCAGCTCCCCCTTGGGCCAGACATGATAGGGGAGAGGTGATTAGAGGTAGATGTCATGGAAGGAGTCTGGAGTTGAGGGATGGCTTGTGGCATAGAGTCTGGGGAAGACAGGCCAGAGGCCAAGTCTGGAGCTGAGAGGCTGCCCACACCCCCTGTGGGGTCCTTGTGCATGGGACTTCCTGTGGCAGTAGCTGGGAGATAGTATGATCTGCTGCTGTAGGAATTCTCAAGGGACTGGACAGAAGGCATCTGTAGTTACCTGGGACCTGTCGCCCTGGGTGAGGTATTCCCTTCACCCCTGGCTCCATGCTGTGGCCTGGTCGTCCTGGTACTTGCTGTTGGTGCTTCTACCACCACCAAGGAAGTTTGGCCCAGCAGTTCCTGAACTATATTTGTTGCTTGCGCTTGCTTAGGTTGAGTTCTTTGGCCAGTGTGTGTTGTCAAAGTGTTTCTCCAACTCCATTTGCTCTTCCTTTTGTAAACATTGTATTCCTGATGCTGCCTCCATGGAGAGGAGGGGGTGGTGTTAATTCCTGAGGTTCCTGTATCTTTTTTTCCTGCACTGTTCCCTTCTGGGCATTTGTGATGTTAATTTTAAATGTAAGAACCTGGGAAAGAGTATACTTATTTCATTAAAAAAAAGTAATCATGTCTATTTAGCTATGTGGCAAACTGTTTTGAATTAAACTTAATGTATTGCGAAGTAAATTTGGCTGGATAATGGGAAATGTACATCATAACTTAAAACTGTGCCAGGTGCTCTGTTGAGATGCCATCTTTATTTTTCTCAAAACGCTTTTTAGTTCTTTAATTCCTGCTATGGACAGTTGGCTTTGATAATTTAAGTAGCCACTAGAGGTCACTCAAGCATTGGAAAAAAAGTTGTACAAGTTTAAGAATTTATCTTTCAACTTCCAGAAGAAACAGGATCTGTGAAGGCTTGGTACCATGTTTCATCTTTTTCCTGGATCTAGAAGTTTCTGTTACATGAAATGTGGTTCTATTCTGTTAGTGATTGTTACCATTAGAGATGGTTGAAATTAATGAAAACCGTGAAAGTCTCTCCAGAAAAATGCAGAGTCAATACCTTGCACATGATTTCAGGGGATTCAGGAATCCTGTAGAAGCCATTGGTGAACTTTATGTTCAGGGAGATCAGGTTTCCGCAAAACTCACAATTGGGTGTTTGTGGATAGTTTTTCAGTAAATCATTAATAAAATTTCAAGTGTGAAATGAATTCCCATTTTTCCATTAGGTTTACTATCAGTAGCCAATAAAGATTGTGGTTAAAGAGCCTACAAACATTATAAAGGCATACAGAGCACCTCATTTTGTCATTCGCCTTTGTACCCCACAGTGCCAAGCCAGCACAGTGGTGTGTGTGTTGGGCACTCAGTGCTGAAGGAGTTAATGAATGATTATAGGAATGTTAGGAGAGTATGATGGTGTAATTTGTTAGAAAGAGACAGAAGAAAAGGAGAAAACAAATCTATTTTACTCTTCTTATGATATGATTTAAGTCTCTTTCATCTTATTCTCTAATCAGTGGCTACAGAAAAGAACTGGTCCTGATCTTCTGCATGCATTTAGAAGCACTTATTTACTACTTTATCTCTCCCACAGACAAATATAGTCATCTGAAGATTATTTTCCAAGATAACACATTTACCACTCTGTAATCATTGTGGTTCTTATGCATAATATAATGAGAAATATTTTCAGTATTATGCTACATATATGTAGTCTGAAGCATGCAGTGGATATAGTTGAGGAAATTGAATATAGACCCATAAAATTCTAAAACTGAAAGGAGTATTTTTTTTTTTTTTTTTTGAGACAGAATCTCACTGTGTTGCCCGGGCTAGAGTGCCGTGGCGTCAGCCTAGCTCACAGCAACCTCAAACTCCTGGGCTCATGGGATCCTCTGCCTCAGTCTCCCGAGTAGCTGGGACTACAGGCATGCGCCACCACGTGCGGCTAATTTTTCTATATATTTTTAGTCGTCCAGCTAATTTCTTTCTATTTTTAGTAGAGAGGGGGTCTCGCTCTTGCTCAGGCTGGTTTCGAACTCCTGAGCTCAAACAATCCACCTGCCTCGGCCTCCCAGAGGGCTAGGATTACAGGCATGAGCCACTGCTCCTGGCCTGTATACTACTTTTATTTCTTTGAATAAAATTCTCCTCTCACCTCCCCCCAAAAGCTCTTTCTCTCACATACATACATAAACCTCCCTTCCTTTCTTTCTCTTTCACATATATACATCCCCCCAAAACCAAACCCTAAAGAACTCTTGGAGATTTTATAATGCTTCCTAAATTATGCCTGAAAAAATCCCACTGATGGTAAATCCACATGATAATCTAAAAGTTATCATTTATTAAGTACCACTCAGTGGTAGACATTTGTGCCACACACATAATAATCATTTTACCTCTAAT
>CAUYSK010043551.1:0-22618 GCA_963575035.1 Avahi laniger | reverse complement strand
CTTCTTCAGGGTCAGTCCTGAAGGTGATGGACCGCGACATGAAGTTCGGAGGGTTCGGGACTGACTCCCCAGGCAGGATCTCGGTGGAGGGGAGAGTCTCCAGATGAAGGACTGGATCCTGACCATTGGGCCTGCCACTGCCCCTGTTTGCAGATGGACTCATTTCATCTTCATCCTCCTCATCCAAAGAGTTCTTGTCTTCCGAGCAAGAAGCATTGCACAGATGCGGATCTTGAGGAACTACTGGGAACTTCCTGCGGCTCATGGTTAGCCTGCGTGCCGCTGGACTTATTTCATCTTTATCCTGGTCAATTCCTTCCTTCATAGGCACTGATGGGTCTTTCTTCTCTGCTGTGCTCTCCAATTGCTTTTTGTGGTTGTGTGTGATATATTCCTGGACATGTGCTCAACTTCCTAGACATCAAGTAGAGATGGAAGATCAGCAGGAGCCCGATGACACTCAGGCTGCTGGTGTCTATCAGGATTGTGACGATGAGGGTGCATAACGTGCATAACGTCACGTGCGTGTCGACCGCCACGGGAAGACGGGCAAGAGCAGCAGGTACGTGTCGGTGCCGGTGAAATCGGTCAACTGCGCGTCCGTTCGGAGCTTGTCTGGGTCGGTGCAGAGCTGAAGGGAGAGGCACAGCAAGACAGCCGTGATGCGGAGCAGGCCGACTGAGGTCACCGAGCTGAAGAAGAACCAGTAGTTCCTGGTGCTCAGGCAGTTTTTGAGCCGTTTGCAGAGGTGATCAAAGCCTGTCATACACTTGTTGCAAGAGCTACAATGTTTTCCTTTCAGATTCACAAAGACCTCACATAAATGGCAATATTGATCTTCATGCTTCAATGCCTGTGTTTCGAACGGTCGAAAGTGGGCATTAAGTCCAGGTAGTTCTTCTTAAATCTCCCGTTGGGCTCGGCCGGATCGATGGTAACAGCAATGAAGTGGACCCGCCAAAAGAAAGAAAAACATTCCTCCAATGAGGCTATAGGCAATCACCCTCCACTCTTGCGGTGGGAAGCGTATGAAAATCCCTAAGGTGGTGACGGACATGGCAATGAAGTTGGCCCAGGACCCCGGCTGGCAGATGGGGAACGGCGGGGACCTGCCGTTGACCTTGAGCGTGCGGAGCGGCCCTTCATCCCTGGCCTCGGTTTCTGGGGTCACTCGTGTGTGGCTTCTTCCACAGCCACCCATCTGGACTAAGCCCTCGGTATGGGCTGTCAGACTGATGCGATTCTTCAGACACTGAAGAGAAATCCTCCTACATCGAGCACCACTCGGTCTTGTGCTTCCCGCCCGTCGCGGCGCCAATGGCAGGCGGCTCACGGATAGGCACTTGGGCTGTTTCCCCATCTTTGATTATTTATAAAAATGAAAATTACACAATTTATATAATTCTCATGCTGACTTTTCTATTGTTGTGCTTGAATTTCATGACTTAGTTGCCAGGGTTTTATAAAACTAAATATTTTAGAAATTTCATTTGGCTTTTACAGGTAGAAACCAGAGCTAACAATGGCTTATCCAAGGTTTATACGACTATAACATAGAGGAAGTTTAGGTATAGGTCGTTCAAGGTCGAGGAGGCAGGTTCACTCTCATCAGGGACTCTACCTCCTTCAAGATTTCTGGTTTCCTTTAGTTAGCACGTAATTTTCAACCTAATGTTCTTTCATAACCCCAAATGTTTTCTGGAAATCCAGCTATCACAACTGAGTTCAAGAAAGAAAGCAGAAACAAGGGGGAGGGTACGAAGGGAAACACCAGTGAATAAATTCCCCTTAACATTTCACTGGCCGCTAGTCTTTACAAAGGCAGTTGGTAAATGTAGTTTTTGCAGTTGGACACATAGCTCAAGTTCTAGTATTAATAGTAAAGAAGGGGAGGATGGCAATTGGGTAGGCAATTCTCAGTGTCTGCCACACTAAATACACAAAAATTTTGGGTAAGTATTGCCACATAATCCAAATTATGGGAAAATCATTGGGAAAAATGCTCAAAATAATTAATTTCTGATTCCTAGTTTTAATAATAAAATTAAGGTTATCCAGGAGTGATTAACTGGAAAACAAAATGTTATATTCATTTCTTTTTTTTTTTTTTTGGACTCAGAGTCTCACTCCATTGCCCAGGCTAGAGTGCCCTGGCATCAGCCTAGCTCACAGCAACTTCAGATCCCTGGGCTCAAGCAATCCTCCTGCCTCAGCCTCCTGAGCAGCTGGAACTATAGGCATGCACCGCCATGCCCAGCTAATTTTTTCTATGATTTTAGTTATCCAGCTAATTTCTTTCTATTTTTGGTAGAGACAGAGTCTCACTCTTGTTCAGGCTGGTCTCCAACTCCTGACTTGGAGGGATCGTCCTGCCTCGGCTTTCCAGAGTCATTTCTTTATTGTTCTATTATAAGCATTAAGAAATCAATTTTTCTTCATTACAGAGTTGGCTATATCTTTACTTTTGTTTATTATTTCCAGTTGTGAATTCTCACACATGTTAATTTAGTTTTTCTTGCAAATGGTAAATAAATTTAAGTCCACTAACATTCCTAATACAGTATCTCAGGATAAGGAAGTGAAATATGGGTATCCTGTGTGGATTGAAATAAAATATCATAAAGGAGACATTAAATAATTGGACACACTTATCAACATATAGTTAATATATTTTTAGCAACTGGTGGTCTGATGCTATTGCCAATGTATATACACACATACACAAAGGTCAAATTCTTAGTTCATTTTCATCACAAAAACAACTAATCTAGATTAGACAAATTCTTGTTAGTAACTGAACCTTTTTTTTTTTTTTTCGAGACAGAGTCTTGCTCTGTTGCCTGGGCTAGAGTGCCATGGTGTCAGCCTAGCTCACAGCAACCTCAAACTCCTGGGCTCGAGCAATCCTATTGCCTCAGCCTCCCAAGTAGCTGGGACTACAGGCATGCGCCACCATGACTGTCTTATTTTTTCTATATATTTTTAGTTGTCCAGCTAATTTCTTTCTATTTTTAGTAGAGACAGCGTCTCGCTCTTGCTCAGGCTGGTCTCAAACTCCTGACCTGAATTATCCTCCCTCCTCGGCCTACTGGAGTGCTAGGATTACAGGTGGGGGCTACCGCGCCTGGCCGGTAACTGAACCTTATTCTAAATGTGTCTTCCTTAAATAGAATTTGTCCAAAACACTGAACTAAAGCATTTCATTTCCAATGAGAAAGGGGCAAGTTGAAGAGTGTCTTATCATGAATTCTTATACTGATTAAGCTAATGAATTTACCCTAATGTTTCTAAGTGATCTATGTAAGCAATTGCCCGGTTCATACATGCTGAAGATTCTTTACGTCCAAGGGCATCCCAAATGTATTATAAAATAGCATTTTTTTGCCTTATGATTAAAGTTTGTTGATATAATTTATTTCTTATATTAACTTTATGTAATAATTTATAATATCAAACATAAGCATATTCCATGTATATATGGTCATTCCATTTTTTTATTTTTTTGACTCAGAGTTTCACTCTGTTACTCAGGCTAGAGTGCCATGGCATCAGCCCAGCTCAGAGCAACCTCAAACTCCTGGGCTCGAGTGATTCTCTTGCCTCAGCCTCCCAAGTAGCTGGGACTACAGGCGTGCACCACCACGTCTGCCTAATTTTTTCTACTTTTATTCATAGTAGAGATGGGGTCTCTCTCTTGCTCCGGCTGGTCTCAAACCCTGACCTCAAGTGCTCCTGTCACCTCAGCCTCCCAGAGAACTGGGATTACAGGTGTGAGCCACCATGCCGGGTGGTCATTCCATTTTTTTGTTATCATCTAATAGCTGTCAATACCTGGGTAACCTCTGTGGCTCTTCTACCATATTTCTAAAGTAAGTATATTATAATATCTAGATTTTTAGTCTCTTATGAGAATTAGATAAATTGACATAAATAAACACCTTCAGAAAAATGTCTAGCTTAGGGGAAGGCAAGGGGGGAGAAGCAGAGAAAAGAGAAAAAGGAATATAAATAAATGTATTTATTACCACTGATCTGTATATATGAAACAGTAAAGATGGTAAATTATATGTGAATATTTTACCTCAATATAAATTTTTTAAAATGTCAGGCTTATAGTAATTATCAATAATTTTTTGCTATTATGTCAAATATTGATATGATGATCATCACAACTATTGATCCACTCATTAACTCGTGACAGTATACAGGACACTAAACTTGAATTTAACTTTTTTCTTGGTTCTCCACTAACTAGATATATAACATGGGGCAAGTCACTTAAATCCTCTGTAAAGTGGCATTGACTATAAGGATCTATAGCACTGTCCAGTAGAGCTTTCTGGAAATGATGGAGATGTTCTATAATTGTACTGTCCTATATATATCCACTAGTCACATCATGAGGAACTGAATTTTAATTCTAAATAGACCTACATGTCTGATGGTTAAGATGTCAGACAAAGCAGGTCTGTAACATCCCAGGATTCCAAATTTGCCTATGTTCATCAACAAAAAAAAAAACAGAACAAAACTAGAAAAAATAGTTTTTAAACCCATGATATTCTTTTATTCCCAGAAGTGGTCAGCTTTTAGGTAACGTCCAAGGTGCTGAGTATTATTGGGCTGAGATAGCCTTCCTTCTTTTCATTTATGTAATACATAAATTAACATGATAGGTTTTTTCTTTATATTCTAATAATGAATAGCCACTTTTCTAATAATGTCTATGTTTGTGGTTTTAATTAAGATATTTTCAAGTCTAGCAATTACATTGAAGTTGGCTCACAAAAGCACGAAGAATGAATAGACCTATGTTAACAGTGAAAAATATAGGCTTATACAGTAGCGCTATTTCTACCCTGTATACTCATTACAATTACTTAGGAGACTTTAAAAAATCCTGCTTTTTGATACCTATTCCCAAAGATTCTGGTTTCTTGGTCTAAAATGAAGCCGTGTATTGGTATGTTTCCAGGTGATTCAAATAGGCAGTTAGAATAAAAATCACTGGCTAAAACCACTGGAGAAGGATACATAACATTAATTCTCACAGCATCACAGGACTTAGAGCCATGTGTTGTTATACACATTTCAGAGTCATGTTTATCAAATCTCAATATGCACAGAATTTTCTCAGAAACTTATAGGGAGCTTCATTTTGACAGGCACACTAGTGATTCTGATACAGAAGGAGCTTAGATTATACGTTAAGAAGTACTGCTTTAGAGAACAGTCAAGAGTTTATGCCAACTTGTTAAGCTTGGGATGAGATATGAAATAAGTAAGTGAAAGAACTTTGCTACTGTAAAATACTATATAAATCTGAAGAATTTCATATTTGTTAAATTTGGAATTCTTGGATAAATGGATTTGAATTGAGTGCAGTGTCAGATGAGATGATGGTGCCAATGTGGGTTGTCGTAGCAGAGAGCACATGTAAATGAATGTTGTCTGGAGGGAAATAATAGGACTCATCTCTTTGCCTTTTTAGTAATGATGGATGCAGACATCATCCCTTTCCAGCTGTGACTATGGAAATTTAGAAGGAAGGGAAGAATCTAGTTTATAGCTCATGGCAATGAAGTTTTGGATTGCTGGTTGTTTCCTAGAAGGTATTCTTAGGTATCATTTATTACCATGGTAAATTTAAAATGGCCAGTCTTTGCAAACCTAGATGAAAACATATGCAGTCACTTGGTGTTATGTTTTTATTAACAAAATTAACTCAATTGATGTAAACAAAGAATGCCAGTTTATCAATTCACAATAAGAAATTGTTACTACACAGAGCATAATACTTATGTCCCCTTGATTAATGAATTTTATTCCTATAGGCTCATGCACATGAGAAACAAAAACATCCTCTAAGGTTGCTTATGAGACATGAAATAAGAACAAAGAGAGTATTTATTACTCAGAGATGGTCTAATAGTGGGCCAGAACATTTCCAGTCCAAGAACTAGTTTCCTTCTACCCTGAGAAGTGCTAAGATGGACACTGTCAACATTCCCTTTATTCTTCCACCGCCAAATAACCCCCGTTTTTATAGGTAAACTCTTTCTGCAGACATAGTAATGCATTTGATTAGGTGTTAGTCTTCTGTTAGCACTGCCTCAATGAGCTTGCAAAGAATAGACATTTTCAGATTTCCACAGGTGATAAGGAATGCAGGTTTATTACACGAGTTCAAGGAAGGAATAATTTTGTAGCTGATATCAGTCGACTGTAGAGAACTGAATTTATTTCAGGAAAAATTAGTAACCCTAGTGACCTTGTAGCAGCTATAGTAGTACAACAGCAGCTCTGTTGACTAGTTACATGAATGTGCCCCCAGAAGTGGTCTCCCATCATGTCAATTTTAGCATTTCCAAATGTAGTTCTGACCCGGCTTTTAAAAAAAATGTTCTCTTCTATTGCTTTTAATTCTAAGTTTATCATGATCAGTATTCCTTAGGGAAACTATGACTTGCTTGCTTCCTTCCTAACTAACAGCAAACACCCCTCTTGGGTAGGATTCCCAGGCCATCTCTCTCCGTGAGCCATTTATCTCCTCTATGTTCAGTATACTGATGGCTGCCTTTGTTAGAATGCTCATCTGTGGTCTCAATACAAAAAGCACGAATACTCATGAACAAATTCCTGGTTTGGACCTCTTCCCTCATAAGAAGGCTGTGGACCTGTCAGGTAGTTATGTCTTCACAGCTTTTATGGTGCGTACCAAGTCTTGCAGGCCTAGGAGAAAGTATGTCTTTTCTAAGTTACTTAATCACTTTTCTCTGATCAATTATGTATCAATTTTAAAGTTTAAGTCTCAGAGAGCAATTTTATTTCCTTTATTTACAAGTACTTGAGGGAATGTCCCCTTAATACTACAACAGAGATTAAATTATACCAACTCATTTAAAACAGAATTGATAGCATGAAAGATCAGATATGAAATTTTATTGAAATAATTAGAAAATCAAAAAGAGACTAGGAAACAATACTTATATAAAATCCAAGATATTTAATAATGTAAATTTTTCCAATTGTCTTTAGCATTACAATTATTATTTAGATGAGTTTTCATATGAAATAATGTAAAGTCAGGTTTACATATCATAGGACAAAATAGCAATTACTATTTATGAAGTAGGAAAATATGCTATTTTATTCATTAAAAGATATTGATGAATCTCTATTATGAAGTAAAATGTCCTTCATATTCTTTATTAAAACATATAAATTTTAAAGAAACCAAGATGTGCATGAACATAAAATTTGTATATATTCTATATTTTATAAATATTAAATTTTGAATCAAAGTCAAATGCTGCATGTAATAATATTCAGTAAATTTTTTATAAATGTGTCAATTAAACTTTTAAAGGAAATAAATATTAATGTCATGTATGCATTGCTATTTGAATGTTCTCAAATCACTTATTAATTATACTTCCTATGGATTTAATTTTTATGCAGTACATCTTATAGAACATATGTCATCTTAAAAAAAAAAATCTTCTATTATGCTTAAAAGCCAACAGTCCCAGATATTTGCAACTTTGACATTTGCCATCATTGTAAAACAACTCCAGTAGTTTATTTCAGGATCAGGTATTTTGAGGTGTAAAGGGAAATGAGGACTAAAGTCCAAGTTAAACTTAATTGATTTTGTGTTTCACAACACTCTCTTTCAAATATTCTACACATAAATGCTTCGTGTTTCTTTATTATGTGGTTGTAAATATCAGTATAAGTAAATACTCTTGTCCCTGGTATCCGTGATGGATTGGTTCTAGGACCTCCCTCAGATCTCAAAATTCATGGATGCTCAAGTCCCTGACATAAAATGACATCGTATTTGCATATATGCATGCACATCCTGTTGTACACTTTAAATCATCTCTAGGTTAATTATAATGCTTAATACAATGTAAATTCTATGTGAATAGTTGTTACTGTATGGTTTTAGGGAATAATGACACACAAAAAAAGGCTGACATGTTTAGTGCAGACTCAATTTTTTCCCCAAATATTTGAATACCACATATTTTGTATCCATGGTTGGTTGAATCCATAGATGTGGAACTCATGGATACAGAGGACTGATTATACTCAGACTGTGAATGTAAATGTACATTCACATTGTTTGAGGATATGGTGAAATCGAAAAAATGATTTTTGAAAATAGAAACAAAGGAACAAAGGAAATGTTTTTCCTTCCAGAAAGGAACAATGACAAAAAAGTCTGTCAATGATTTACTCATGATTTCTCTCCTTTGCTAAGAAAACTAAAAACGACCAAGCATGTATAGCTTTTAAAATAACTTTTAGTATTTGCAATATTTTACAAAATACTCTGCTACATAAATGTATTAATTGTACTATTTTGTTTAACAATATTATGCTGTTGTTCTCATCATATATGTAAGACAAAATCTTTAATGTCAGGGGTGGGGAGAATCTTACCAAATACACTGTAACTTGTAGTTTACAGATGTGAGCAATGAGACTCCGAAAGTCTTCAGTGCCTTGATCAAAGTCACATACTTATATGTAGATGGGCCAGGCGAGCTCACTGTACTGCAAATCAAGGGATCTTTTCCTTACCCCAAAGCTATCATACTGTTGAATTTAAATTTAAAAGCTATTTTCATATGGTTTTCTACAGTGGTCTAGTTTCCATCCTAAGGTTGTTTCTGTATCTGTGAAGGGCAATCCTTTAGATTTGTTACAATGCACAATACCATTAAAAAATCTGAAAATTGACATAGAAAAGGAGGACATGAAAGTAAGTCTATGCTTTAAGACTCTAGCTTCTATCACAAATGGGTGAAGAATTCGAAATGCTAAAATGCATACTGGAAACCTTTTCAAAATGAAAAGTATTTGGGAGTTATGTAATCCTTTCTTCAAAATGTCTTTGTAGCTGGGGATTTAGATAGATTATTAGTAAAAATATTTAATTTATCTGGTTGATCTTTAATGTGAAGAAGTCCTAAAATCTCAGCTGCATGAATCTAGTACATTTACATAAATATCTCAAAGTTTTATCTTAATAAGTATGAAATATACAGAGAAAGGGATAAAGCAATTTTAATCCCCAAAACATCAAACACTTGATTTACTACTTCACCTATTTGAAATGCTATTATTGGAAGCATACGTACATACTTATGATTCTTAGGTTCTTCTAAATTATTCCAAGTAACTCATCATTATGAAATACACCTTTCTGTTTCTGATTATACTGTGTCTTGAATATAGCCGCTCCAGTCTTCTTATATTTAAGGTTTGCATGGACATCTTTTTTTATCCATTTATTTTCAATCTATTTGTTTAATATTTAATGTGAATCTTGTAGATAGCACAAAGTTTGGTTTCATTTGTGTCTTTGTTTTGGATTCATTTTGATAATCTATGGCCTTTAATTGGAGTCTTTAGTCAATTAGCACTTAATTATTGCTATAGTTGTATTTAGGTCTACGATTTTACTATTTTCTTATTGTTTTTTCTTTTTGTTTTTCTTTATTGGTTAATACTCTTTTCAAATTTTTTCTGCCTTGTGTGGAATTATTAAATATGTATTCAAATTGAGTTTTAATTTATCCATTGTTTTTCACTTTGCATTTTTTCTTTAGTGGCAGTTTTAGAAATCCTAATATATATCCTTATACTCTCATAGTATATGCAATGTTAATATGGTACCATTTCAAATTAAATGTAGAAATCTTGCTAGTACATAGGTCCACTTAATTCCTGTATGACTGTGGCCCCAATCCCCCCTGGTATCAGTCCGTGGCCTGTTAGGAACTGGGCTGCATAGCAGGAGGTGAGCAGCAGGCAAGTTATATCCTTAACTTAAATAATAATTTAACTTTTGTATGGTGCAGTTCTGCTGGTGAAAATTTTGCATGTTTTTTAAATCAAAAAAATGCCTACGTTTTTGTTCTTGAAAGAAGAATTTTGTGGTATATAGAAATCTAGATTGATAATTTTTTGTTGGCAAAGCTTCATCTTTATTTATATTTGCTCCCCATAGCTCTCATCACTGCAATAAGCTCCTCCTCCTGTCAGATAAGCAGCATTAGATTCTCATAGGAATGCAAACCCTACTGCAAACTGTGCATGTGAGGGATCTAGATTGAGCTCTTTTTATGAGAATCTAATTCCTAGTGATCTGAGGAGGAGCTAAGGTGGTGATGCTAGCACTGGGGAGTGGCTGCAAATACAGATTATCATTAGCAGAGAGGTTTGACTGCACAATGAACATAATGCACTTGAAACATCAGGAACCCTCCACTGGTCTGTGGAAAAATTGTCTTCCATAAAACCAGTCCCTGGAGCCAAAAAGATTGGGAATTGCTGCTGTATGACACAGTTGTCACTAAATGATATACCTCCTAATAAAATATAATATTTTTAAGGTGTCATATATTTTAATCAAGTTAGGGGAAAAATATTCTTTTCAATTCATCCATATCTATTTCATCTCCAGTGTTCTTTATATTTTCTTGAAGATTTGCATGTCCATCTGGAATTGCATGCTTTCCATCTAGTAAATTTCCATTAACTTTTGTATGGTGCAGTTCTGCTGGTGAAAATTTTGCATGTTTTTTAAATCAAAAAAATGCCTACGTTTTTGTTCTTGAAAGAAGAGTTTTGTGGTATATAGAAATCTAGATTGATAATTTTTTGTTGGCAATTTAAAGATGTCCTCTGGCCTCAAATTTTATAAACTAAACCATATTCAATACACAGTTTCAAAGAGAAACTGGTTAGATAATGACTTACATTCTGGGGTAGACTGTTTCAACTGCATTTTTCCATTTTTCACATAATTTTTTGACTGAAAGACATTTTAAGACAAAGGGGAAGAACACTTCCATATATCCTTAACTTAAATAATAATTTAAAAAGTAAATTTTTTCACACATTTCTTTAGCAATTTGTAATCTCCACGCTTTAAATATAAATCATCTTTAAGATCTTTTTTTGTCTTAACTTACAAATGCAGAGTAACTTCACTTTTTTGCAAATGATAAAATAAATTTAGTTAAAATATCACTTAATTAGTTTAATGTATTTCCAAACCACGTCACTTCTCATCTTCTACTTTTTCTGTACTTCTCTTTTGATGCTGATAATTGGCACTTAAAATTAAATTATTTCTTCATTTGTCCTAACTTTTTCTTTTTCTAGCTGTTTTAAATCCCTTGAAAGCAGGATTTATGACTGATTCATCATACATCCAAGTTTTCAGTTTAGCTTCTAGGAGTTCTGTGCATTTAAAAATTACTTTGCAATTTTTTGATGTATAAGAGATTGCTTAAAACTCCTTTTATGATTTTTTCCTTATAATAAAATAACATTATCAGCCTGTTTATACTGAAGTATTACTGAAGGATATTATTATGACTTTTTTTGGTAAAAGAGAAAAGTAACAGTCATATTGAAGATCTTTAAATTTAGAAATTATGTATGTTCGGGCTTAGATATATATTTGTGAGTAAGTGAATTAGAGCTCATTTGGTACAATTTAGTGAGACTTGGTCATAAAGATAGTTTAATTTTAATTGTAGTGCATTATTCATTTGTTATCTGAAGCAAAATGAAGCAGTCGAGCTGATAAACTCTTACTAATAGAAGTGGGTCTTAGAAGGCAATGAATTTATGAAAAATAAACTCACATTACTGATATGCAAAACTGATAGGAGATTGGATTATGAATCGGTGAGGGTTAGGTGTGTGCCTGATTGAAAGAGGGACAGGAATAGAAGTGGAGGACACCGTGAAGGCTTGAGGTGAAGGGAAAATCTTACGTGCATGAGTTCTTGAGACCCAGTATTACATATTAGGCCTTCTTAACAAGAAACTTGGAGAATATCTACAGGTCAATTAACAGATCCAAAAGGAGCTATTTATAGCACAAGGGTAGGCACTGACATCCATCCTAAGAGGGTAATGACCTACTGTGAGCATATCCTGCTCTAGACATTGAGAACTTGGTGCCATTTGTGCTTTTTGTAAGTAACTGGTATTAAGCACTCGCCTCACACTATTCAGGCCACTGGAAAATCAAAATAGATCATCTTTGCTTTATCTGATAATATAGAAGTCGGTTGCAACATAATATGAATGGATGAATCACTTTTAACATTAAGTAGTTACTACAACTACTTGCTTAAAAATATACTTAACAAACCCGTGGTATCACTTGGGATACTTTTGGATATGAAGTAAAAGAAATTTGGATATAATAGTGTTTCTTATCTTAAAGAGTAGGAAGTTCAGGGGTAGGGCAGAATCTCAACCTGTTGCCATCAGGGCTCTCTGGTCCTATTTCTCTGTCACTTTGCACTCCTTTCTTTTTAGTGTTGACTTTGGCTTTGCTCTTGGTCAAAAGATGGCTGCAAGCAACATGTGTATTTTGTTAAAGTATGGAGGGAAGGAAAAAGTCTCTTCTAATTATGGAAAGTATTAATAAATTTTCATTTTCAGTTTGATTGGTCCATTTACTCTCTTCTAAACAGATAACAATCTATGAATGCTATGTATCAATTGGCTTAACTCAGGGTTTCTGAAAAAAAATTGGCAAAGATTAACATGATTGACTTAGACTAAATGGAATAAAGACTGATTATTTTAAAAAAGAGGAAGGAGGGAGTGTATGCTGGTTAGACACTTCAAGATTTATTGAAAGGGTCTACTGTTGATGTTTATATAATAAGCATAGATGAGATGTAAAAGGCAAAAAACACAAGTAAATCATTGTTTTATTCTATTTTTCTACATTGAAATGCCATCCAATTTCACATTACTGACTGTGTTTGCCCATCAAAACTAAGAAAGTTAGGGTCATGAATTTCGGAGATTTTTTCAAATTGTAACAAAATCTAAAGGTTAAAACTTGCAGTCTTTTTCTGATCTTAAAGGAAACATGCAAGCAAAGTCTTAGTTCATTTAAAATTATTGGAAGGTATTCTTTGATGTTTAGTTTGAGATGATAGAAATTATACTTGAAACTTTCTGTACATTAATTTAAAATTAGTTTAAAATTTAATAATGTCAGTATTTTCATTAATTCTTATCTCCAGGTATCTGTTTTTCAACAATGTTAGTCATAAAAAAATGATAAAATTTTTCAAAAAAGAATTAGCTATTCAGGTGAGCAAAAAAAAAATGTTCAAATAAAAAATGACTTTTAAAAATTCCATGGAAATTAATCATATGTTTTTTAAAATGTCAGCAAAAACTTGGAAAAACAACAAGATAATATTGTCTTCAAGAGATCTGAAAAGTTTGACAATTCTTATTCTGACAGTTTTCCTGTGGTTATTCTTTTAAAACTCATAGCACACATCTCTAGATTTACACAATTTACAATAAGAAAAATATAATAGGTCAGATATATAACTTACCTAAGAAGGCTGAGATATTTCAAATGAATTTGTTTTTAAATGAGGCTATTTTAAGTGGTTTAGTTTGATTGGGGATTCTTAAATTACAGTAGAGCTTCCTCTGGGATGGAAAAATGTCTATTGAAATTTTTCATAATTAGCAGAGGGTCTTTCACTCTAAATGCCTTTTTATGAATAAAGCACTCTAAAATGACCTAAATTGGCTCCTCAGTCCCAATGTTTTGTGTATTACAGGTCAAAATTTGCACCTTGAAACATTAGGTGTAAATTATGTAATCACATAACACATTCAATTGGTCTTAGTATTCTTTTAAAAGTTGCTACTGATTTGCCCAAACCATTTAGTGGTCTAGGCAATTGTCTGTGACCTGTGGCTTTGCTGCGTTTCTTTTACTATGCAGAAATCTGTGTGGCAGCCAGGAGGAAATAGGGCTAAGACCTGCCTTAAAAAATGTGTAGGCAATTTTCCTTAAAGAAAATTAGGAGAATTTTCCTTAAAGTAAAAGTGTCCTGTTTTTGGTGCTTAATTTTTTCATAGGGTAGGATTTTTGCTCTCTCTCTATATTATAAACTACTGTCTATGGTAATGACTTACAGTTATTAGGAAGCTGGAGGCAGAAACTGATTCACAAAAGGAAATGGGTATTTCATTTATCATCTACCAAACATTTGTCTGACTTCTGCTCAGAAATTTAATATGCAGCAAGTCTTCGGAAATGATTCTATAACAATGTTAACTTCTTAATCTGTTTATAAAACTTCTGTAGCTCTTACTACTCAAAGAAAAGCGAGTTGAATAGAAATAGATAACAAATAATAGATAGCTTGAAAAGATGTCCCTTTTTAGGGTGACATAAGCCTTTTAGAAAGGACGCTAATAAAGTTTACTCATAATATGTCAGAACAATTATTTAACCTGAATACCAAGGAACTTGAAACTGAACTAGCAGAGTTAAAATTAAATCAATTGAACAGATTCGCTATTGTTTCTTGTATAGTGACTTAAATCATTAGGGAATTAAAGTTGGCAACAATTTATTTTGTACTGGGAGCTCCATAAGAAAATCTGATAAACATGAAATGTGTGGAAGATGAATAACAAACAGGAAAAGGCCAGTTGAATATACATGGCTTAATGTCAGTGAAACACATTGTCCTCACTGATACCAGTCAGATATTTTATAGTAGTAAAAATAGGTTCTGTCAACTATCCAGAGATGTACAAGGTGGTCTTTATACCAATTAAATTAGTTTTTAACCAAATGACTGATTCTTTCATATTATATAGACATAGTGTTGATTTAATTCTGAAACTTAGAGATAAAATGGTAAAAACATTTTAATTCCTTGGGGGAAAACATACCCTGTTATTTAATACATTGTCATTCATTATTAATCTTTCTAATTATTTCAAGGAAGGATTTATTATATTTCCCACAAAGCTGTAGCTTTTTGGTTTATAAATTGGTAAGACAAAGGACCTGATTTTTTTCAAGTATATCAGAAAATTAAAACCTAAATCAACCAAATAATAAATAAGCAAAAACCCTTGTAGAATAGTTTGCAAGTTCCTCTCATGAAACTCATTAAAAAAGAAGGTGGCATAGTTAATAGACTTCTTCTCATGTCATAATTTTAAGTTAGAATGTCTGTATATATGTATATAATTTTAATATATTAAATACTGTATTAATGTACAGTTTTAATAATATATTACATATAATTAATATATATTTAAAAACTGTTCTTCAAATTGAGAAATTATTATATTCCTTTTTATGTCTAGATTTGCAACTAAATTATGAAATAAACTAATAAGCCAATCCAACTGGAATTTGCTCAAGAAGCAGCATCAAGCAAACATATTTTTTGAAAGGACTAATTTGGAAAAGTAAAAATGTGTTTCTAAATTTGTAGCTGCTATTTCCTGTGATATAAAACCAAATATAGATATTTAAAATAGGTGCTTTCAAAATAGATTTGTATTTCATACTATTTCTGGTACAAATTATATTCAGGCTTACATTAGAAAATAATTATATATATTATTTAAAATAAGAGTCCCCCCTTTTTTGTTAAATTCATTCTATTAGAGATGGAGTATTCAATGTACCTAAACGAATAAAAATGTATTCTTAGTTTCTGGGAGTATTGATGAGTTTATGCTATAAAAGAAAAAAAGTGTCATGACAACCTCCAAAAGAAGCAAGAAAAAGAAGGAAAAACATATCCAGCAGACATTCAGCAAAAAGAATGCTCTGTTCTTCAGCTGACCTTTGAAGTTCTTCAATGCTGCCTTCGGGATGCCTTTGTGAAGGAAACGGTGGTAGCTGAGTGGGTGAATCAATAATTCAGGGTGAATCTATATACAGTTGTAGAGTTAAAAAGACCCACAAGGTTGATTCTTTCATTCCTAGCTAGAATCCACACTGGGTTAAAATAAAGATAAGCATGGAAACACCAATCTCTGCAACTATAAAGACATTCATGGAAGTGTTTTCTCAATTTCTACTCTAATGCAAAAACCAGAGATACATTCCTCAACAAACTCAGAGTATAAAAGATGTCACAGAACACAGTTTACTCTAAGAGGGTATGCAGAAATTGACTTCTATCCATATTGAATTGAATGGTTCACGTATTTGCCAGGATTGACTATCTGCCAATCCTTTTGAGCTTATTGAGAAAATATATCAAAATGGAAAATCTGATTTGATTTTTGGTTTTGATTGGTAAAATTACATGATACAAATAATTTTGAAGCTAATGTCAGAATGACTTAAAAAAGTATATTTAAAATATTTCATGGATGGTATTCTTAAATGGAAATTGAAGATAAAGTACTATATTATTGGCAAACCCTGACTTTTGTTAAGTCTCTAAAAATCTTCCTATATTCTAATTCTACCAATTGCATCATCACAAAATGGAACAAAAGCTACATTATGAGGGTTAGTTACTCATTCAATAAACATGGATCATACATGCAGAATGCCTGCCATGGAGATTTACACATACACAGCTAAATCTAAAATCGTGGTTTCCTGGGGATAATATTTGGAATTGCTGAAAGCAAGTTTACATTCATAAAAGCATTCTTGTGACTTCAAGATTTTCTTTACTGGGGAGTCAGAAGCCTTCATTTTCTCAGTGAGAAGACAGTTTCAATCATACAAATTGTCAGGAGAAGGACTGGAACCACACCCAATATACCTCTCCTAACAGGTAAAAACAGTGGTCTTCTCAAAGCACCCAGACATATTTAAACCCTGCTCAGATTCCTTTGGATCTTCTCCAAAGCCTGTTGTTCCCTTCTTGCTATGGGAGGGCTTTTGTCTTCTTTGTATGTACAGATAAATTGACTTTATGTTATATGGGCATTCCTGTAAGCTCTCTGATTAATTTCCTATACTTTCCTTTTTCTTGTCCTCCATATTTGATCTCAGATTCTAAAGCTAAACAAATTCAAAAACTATAACAAAAATATGTTTTTGTCTTCAACTTTGGGGGACTCTCACAAATATAAAATGATTTACCTTCCCACTCTTGTATGTGCTCTGATTTAAAAAAGTCATTTAGTTTTTTAATATTCCAGGCTGCAATTCTGCTATTCCTAGGGTCAAAGAAGGAATAAGAGCCTTTAGGCCAACAAGATCAACTGGAAATGGGAAAGGGGGACTTTCAAGTTAAACCTTTAAAATATTATCCCATTACATAACAATCACCATATTTCCCCCAATTTTGACCAAAATATATGTAGCTTATCATTACAACATCCTTGATACTTTGTGAAATTGATGTTTATTATAAGAAGTATGTAGTAATTTATAGAGGAGAAGGTTCTCCAAGAAGAGGGAACAGGCTTTGGAGAAGATCCAAAGGAATCTGAGCAGGATTTAGATATGTCTGGGTCCTTGAGAAACCCACTGTTTTCACCGGTTAGGAGAAGTATATTGGATGTGGTTACAAACCTTCACCTGACAAGTTGTATGACTGTACCTGTCTTCTTCCTGAGAAGTATGCAGTAGTTTATAGAGTGAGAAGTCAGTCAATGGTTAGACAGAAAGGGGGATACTTTTTGAACTACCACTGCTCCTTTATTGTATATTCCATTGCTCCTCATTACCTCTTTAATATTTTTTGCTTCAATTATTTCTAATAATGAGAAACACTTGGAGGATATGACACTGAAGGCAGTGGAAGAGTATTCAGGTGAGGACATAAGCAAAAAAAAATAGTAATAAAATAATTAAAGTGAATGATTTAGATTAGAAAATAAATATTTTCCATAATTTTGGTTCTGGATGAAAATGCAGAGCTTCCTTTGTTTAGACATTTTACTTTACAGCTAAAGAGGCTGATGATCATGCTGGCTGAGTCAGGGAAACAAAGATAATGGGTGTCCATATTGAATATAAATTTATGTTTCCTGATTTTCTTTCCTTTGACAGGGAGTCATCTAGTCTCATATGAAAAAGCCGGGGGAATAAATAATAAATAGATCTTACTCTCTTTCCTTCCTCTAATCTGCTTTAGGGTTCCCTTTGCCTATTGGTCAAATGTAACCAGAAGCCAGAGGAAAAGGAAGCCAATGATAATATAGTTCACACAGCTCAAAGGCAGAGAACACGAGGATAAGAGTCGAGAATAAATCTGACGGAGAAATAGAGACAACGAGCATGCTAGTTTTTTTTTTCTTTCTCCTTTTAAGGTTTTCCTATGAGTTTAATTTGATTAAAAACACTTTGTTGAATGTTATATTCTTGTCACTATTCTCTTTCACACTTATATCATCTTTCAATGTATAGAGGGAATAAATACAATTTTCTTTAGAAAACCAGGCTAACCTATTTCTTTCCTGTTACTCTTATCTAGTTTAAATGGTATAAGGCAAAGGTCTTACAAATAACTGCAAGGTAGAGTGATGTCAGTGATGTAGAGAAAGAATAGTCATATGGTGGAGTTCAACTCACCGCACTGATAAGACTGTCACAACTAATTTAGTTCATTTACTGTTGTCTTTTGAAGTAATTCTAAATGTGAGGGTTATTTTCCACATTCTTTAATGAATCACTTGTGCTATCTACAAGTATTTTTATGCTTGAAAAAGTAACCCCACCACATTGCACACAAAAAAATCAAATGCTGAATACATAGGCAAAAGAAAAATCATTCCTGATCCATGTAGGTGAATGGTTTGCATCATGAAGATAATGTTTTATCACCCATATCATTGTCCTAGGTTGAAAATATTTATGGGTGGTCATAAAATTAGCTATTCTTTTTCAATAGTCAGTGTGTAGCATGTATGCTGCTGACCTCCAGCGCAGGGTAGTACCCTGGTTGACTATTTTACATACTCTATATAAAGAACTATTTTTGGGGGGGCTTAACATTTACCTCACTTTAATTTTATTGTCTTCACATTTTCACAATTTCATATCATAAAAAAAATTAAACTCAAGATTTTAACCAGGTCTCATTGTAACCTTTCAAATAGTTTATAGTCAAATACATTTTCATCCTTAACTGTTTTGAAAACTAAACTTAATGGACACACACGCTTATACAGAGAAAAACAGAAAAACTGATTTCTAAGGATTATCTTAATAGGAAACTAATTTTATCACTAAACATATTTACCATTGCTAGAAAATTATCTTCAGTGAAGATTTTCATATCATATTTAAATAACAGAGACTATGTCCTAAAAAATACGGTAAAGCAGTTCAGAATCCTTTTTAAATTTTATCTAAGTTCATCACCCCATGAAGGTGAAAGAGTCTATAAAACAGAAAGAAATGTACAAAACACTGTTATGTTTAATTTTTAAGTACTATCTTAGATTTGATCCTTTAGAAATCAAAGCCTTGGGCAAGTGTGGGCACTTTTTTGGGGAAGTGCACAACAAGGGTATAGAGGTTAAAGAAAGAAGAAAATGACACAAAGAAAGATAAGACACATTACTACACTGGCCTCCACTTGCCAATTAGCAATGAAATAGGACCTTGTTCAGCAGACATATTTTCATTACCTGTGGGACTTTCTTTAGAACAATAGTAAGCAGAAATCACACCTTAGAGAAGAATATGAAAGGAAAAAAAATGCATTTGTTCGTTTCTCTTATATCTCCTGTTTCTCATTGGCCAAGGAACACTCCATGGAATGATATTCCTTGAATTTCTGGCTTGTGTTATCCTTCCACATGGCAACCACTCAGGAAGCTATAGCCTTTGCTCAACAAGATAGCATTTCACCCAAGTAAGGAAATGGAAGAGGAGAGGCACTTAGTGATTAAAGGGCTAGACAAGTGGGACTTGATAAGCCGATACAGGTGATGCTCAAATGTGGACATCACCCAGCTACTTGAGCTTGTCAAAGGGAAGCTTCTTTGGAAAGGAAGAGTTTAGAGAGAGAATCTGAGAAAGCATGAACACAAAGTTTGTGTACTGGAAAAATAAATTAACAAAAATGATTTGAACTTGATAATGGCTTAAGAGAAAGCATTCATGAAATATTTAATATTTATTGATAATTATGTTACAATTTCATCTATGCTCAGTTCTCCTATTAGTTTATAGATATTAAAACAGAGGTTTTTTTTTCTCATTTATTTTTATGACCCCATGTACTTAGGTTTATAATAATAGACACAAATATATATATATGTGTATATAGATAAATACACAGATAAACATATTTTAGTTACCAAGATATTTCAAATAATAGAGTGCCAAAATGTACTTATATGAATGTATAATCTCTTAAGGTGGTAATTTGAAAGAGATATTAAAATTTGGTTAAAAATTTGGATAATATTTGTAGGGAAAACTTATGGAGGAGCAGAATATTCACAAGGTAGGAAAATTTGGAAATTTAAGGCAGTGAATAAGGAGGCACCATTAATCATCTCATTTTACAAGGTTTTGATATCTATTAGTAAAAAGCATGATTTATTTTATTCATTAAAAATTCATTCAACGATGTTCATGAAATACCTACTGTATTCTATATCCTATATTGACACTGAAGACCTCAAAATGAGAAAGATTATTCTTAACAGAATCCTAGAGGCTAATGAAGGAAAGAAGCATGTAAACAATTCATTATTCATTACAATAACTATTAGAAGGTGTTTTAATAGATGAATACTGAACGAGGATTGCACAAGCTAGCTTTATATAGCTGCAAAATTACCCTGGACTAACTCCACCTAAAATCATAGCAATGACAAATAGAAAATAAAAATGATTCAGCACATTTGCAGAATCTCCAACACACACTATGAAGTAAACAGAATGAAAATGCTGAAATAAAATCTGGTACATAGCATCATAGCATTGGCATTGCATAATTATAACTTAGTACACATAGATTGCAATCATATTCTGCAGGATAAATCAAAATTTTCCAACATTGGTAGAACTATAAGTGTCTATATTTATAAGAAGCCCATATAATTTATTAAAGAAAAAAATTAAGTTTTTATAGGCATGTGTTGTTTTATTGTGCTTCACTTTATTGTGCTTTACAGATATTGCATATTTTACAAATTGAAGGTTTATGACGGCCCTGAATTAAACAAGTCTATCAGTGCCATTTTTCCAACAGTATGTGCTCATTTTGTATCTCTGTGACATTTTGGTAATTCTTGCAATATTTTACTTTATTAATATTATATCTGTTATAGTGATCTGTCATCAGTGATTTTTGATGTTACTGTTGTAATTGTTTTGGGACATCACAAACTGAACACATATCATATAAGATGGCAAACTGAATTGATAAATGTTGTATATGTTGTGATTACTCCTCCAAATGGCCATTCCTCTATCTCTCTTCCTCCCCTCAGATATCTTTATCTTCTGAGACACAACAATATTGAAATTAGGCCACTCAATAACCCTACAATGGCCTCTGGCTGTTCAAATGAAAGGAAGAGTCCCATGTCTATTACTTCAAATCAAAAGTGAGAAATAATTAAACTCAGTGAGGAAGGCATGTGGAAAGTTGAGACAGGCTGAATGCTAGGCCTGTCCTACCAAATAGTTATCCAAGTTGCAAATGCAAAGGAAAAGTTTTTGAAGAAAATTGAAAGTGCTACATCAGTGAACATATAAATGATAACAAAACAAAATAACCTGATTGCTGATATGGAGAAAGTTTTAATGGTCTGGATAGAAGATCAAACCAGCCGCAACATTCCCTTAAGCCAAAGTTTAATCCAGAGCAAGGCCCCAACTATCTTCAATTCTATGAAGGCCAAGAGAGGTGAGGAAGCTGAAGAAGAAAAGTTTGAAACTAGTAGAGATTGGTTCATGAGGTTAAGAAAAGAAGCTGTCTCCATAACATAAAAGTGCAAGGTGAAGCAGCAAGAGCTGATGTAAAATCTGCAGCAATTTATCGAGAAGATCTAGGTAAGATCACTGATGAAAGTGGCTGATTTTCATGTTAGGGGATAATGCAGCTGGTGACTTTAAGTTGAAGCCAATGCTCATTTACCATTCAGAAAATTTTAGGACCCTTAACAATTATATTACATTTCCTCTGCCTATGCTTTATAAATGGAACAATAAAGCCTGATAAGCTCTGTTTAGAGCATGGTTTACTGAATATTTTAAGCCAACTGTTGAGATCGACTAAGGAATAAAAAAGATTTCTTTCAATTATTACTGCTAGTTGACAACGCATCTAGTCACTCAAGAGCTCTGATGGAAATGTACAAGGAGATTAATATTGTTTTCATGCCCATTAATACAGCATCCTTTCTGCAGTCCATGGATCACAGAGTAATTTCAAACCTCAAGTCTTATTATTTAGAAAATACAATTTGTAAGGCTATAGCTTCTACAGATAGTGATTCCTCCAATGAATCTGGGTCAAGTCAATTGAAAACCTTCTGGAAAGAAATCACCATTCCAGAAGAAACATTTTTTTTTTCAGCATAATATGGGGGTACAGATGTTTAGGTTATGTGTATTGCCCTTGGGGGCCCGGCCCCCCCCCGGCCCGGCGGGGGGTATGTTGAGACGTGATGGTGGGGGGGGGGGGTTGGGGTTGGGTGGGCGGATGGCGGGGCGCGTCCCGCGCTGGTATGGCAAACAACAAAAAAAAAACACCCACCCCCACCAACACCACTTCTCTCTTCATAATCTCCGCCTGCCCGGGGGGGGGGGGGGGGGCCCAAGGGCAATACACATAACCTAAACATCTGT
>CAUYSK010043549.1:0-29259 GCA_963575035.1 Avahi laniger | reverse complement strand
TTCTTTTTAATCATTTAACTTGACCATTGAAGAATGGGCTTCTATGTCGGTCACAGATGCTATAACAGGTTCTCCCTTTGAATCTTCATATTCTTACAATGCTTCCAACTACTAAAGAAAGGACATCCCTTAGGCTTCTTTTCTAAGCCAAACAGAGTTTAAAGCTCACTAACTTGACCTTTATCTCCAAATGCCAAAGCCAGCTGTGATCATTCCAACTTGGAAGAATTTCCCACTTACCTGTAACATCTAACAATCATGAATAGGCTGGTATAGACTTTAAATTAAATCTGGAATCCAGAGGTCCCCACAAAATTGCTGTCTTACTTTGCCTAAAGCTTAGCTTAAGCCCAGAACCTGCGTGGCTATCGAAGCCTACCCTACCTCTTCACAAAGTGCTTGATTGCAGGTTTCCTGAGCAGGTCTGAATAGGTTACTAGTTTTGCTGTACATTCTGTTTCCCCAGAGAGAAATTCATTAGTTCTACCATGTATCAACTACTATCAAGTAATTAACAAAATAAACAGGATGCTTACCCAAATAGAGCTTCCATTCTGGTGGAAGAAGAAGACTATAATCAGATAAAAAAAATCAATAATATACTTCTAGATTATGATAAGTGCTATAAGGAAAATAAACAGGACGACATAATAGAAAATTATGGCAGGGTTCCTACTATAGATTAAGTAGTCAGAGAAGATCATGAGTTGTTTTAAGGAGCAAAAATGAGGTCTGAAGATGACAAATAGGAGGTGTTTCATTGTTATTTTATTATCGCGGTTGGATCCTGGGGCCTGTATGAAACAGAGTTACCAAGAAAGAGATGACACACTTAGGTGAGGGTATCAGGGAGGGTTTAACAAGAGACTACAAAGTTGTGGGCAGGATTAAGGGGGACCAAAAAGGGTTAGTGATGATTCCTCTCCCACATATAGACATGAAGGCACAAGAAGGGGGGAGGTTTCTGGAACATGGACAGGGTCACTGTAGGTGTAAGAGGTATGCTCAACAAGAGCTGTGGTTTTTAAAAGAAACCAGACCTAGATCATGTTCTGGCAAGGTGAGAGCCAGGGGAATAAAGACCTCAGATTCATGTTCCTCTTGCAAAGGGTTGAGATGTGTATAAAGGGCCAATGGAGAATAACCACCATGAAATGGAGTGAGACAGGTTCTGACAATGCTAGATTGTGACCCACCATTGCTGAAACATCAATTAATACAAATACTCATTTTTTTTTTCAGGATGGCTAATGAGAAGCATCATTTCAAGCACACCTCATCAACTTAGAAGAACCAAAATAGTGTGTAGACAATCACACTTTGAATACATCCATCAAAGAGGGAACATGGAAGTTCAACAAAAAAGCAATAGGAAATGCCAAAAAATCTAGGCAGGAGAAGGAAAACAGGCAGGCTGCTTGGCTGGGACCAACAGAGAACCAAGAATGACTCCCCAATATGGGAGAGGGTGAGTGAGTGTCTTTCTGTGGTCTACTGTCCCATGGGGAACTGTATGGTCCAGGCTATGGGAGAGCACCTTAACCCTCCCAAGCCCGGGATCTGACTCAGGGAGACTGTGGGAAGGCAGTGCTCCAGGGAGGGAACTCACCCTACATCACACCCTTTCTAAAACCTAAGAGCTATAGCAAGATGCCATTTTTGATCCTAGCTTTTAACAGACAATGTGCTGTGCTGGAACCCAGTAGTACCAGTCCTAGGTGTAGGGAAACTCTGGCTATTGCTTGCAGAACTGGGGTGTGACTGGGGTGTGGGCTTCCTCAACCAGGACTGAGAAGTGAGTGTGGTATCGGATATAGACTCTGGCACTGGGAAGTGGGAGACACCCCTGGGATTTGAGTAGGATGAGAGTTGCTGGGGAAGCTTGGTTTTGAGCTGGGTGGGAACTCCTAGGGCCCAGGGCTGAGTTGTGGGCTAGTGTGAACTGCTGACTCTAATGGGTTATCTGGGTTGACTGCAACAGCTGGGACTGTGGAGCAAGTCCCACCAGAACCGCAGTGTGAGACAGACATGTGTCCCCCACTGGCTGGCCAAGGCTGTGGCTGCTGGGATCACCTCTACCCTCCGCATGGTAGGACTTCAGTGTGGTAGCTGCCAGCCCTCACCTTCACTCAAGTATTCCTCCAGAGGCCTGAGGATTACCCTGCCCTTGGCCATCATGGTTGTTGCATGCACTCACCTTTGGGGGCCCTGAGCACAAGCCCACCCATTCTGCCTCCATCCAACTTCACCCTCTTCCCTGAGAGAACATAAATTTCAGAGTCCTGAGGATTGCAGACCCAATCCAACACCTGGGACAACCAAGCACTCCTCCCAGGGGACAGAGGCTGGGCACAAACACCCTACCACTACCAGCTTGGCTGGCTCCTACCTGCAAGTGTCACCTGGTAGCCTGAAGGCCAGCCCTCACAGCCCATTGCAACTACTGCCAACACAGGTGCACAGTGCTTGGGACCTAGAAGAGCATCTCACTACTGCTACCATCATCACCCATATCACATTGGCTGCCCAGGAGCTTGAGAGCCTGCTCACCTATCTACACCATTGCTACAACCAGCATCTGAGAAGCCACTCAGAGGCCCAAGAATTGGCCCACCTGGGACCTCCAACATATGTGCCAATATATACCACCCTGGAACACAAGGATAGACATACTTATCCCACAAATGCTACCACTGAAACCTCAAGACAGGTTTCTGAAACCTGAATGCCCATCTGGCATTCCAATCCTCAGCACAACTTCACCAAGGCTTCCACTAATAACTACACCCTAACACACCAAAAAACCCTCACACACACTTCTTATAGCTAAAGAAATACACAGACTTCAATATTACACATGCTCAGAAGCAAAGCCAAAGGCCCCTGCCCAAACAACATCATAGACACATCTTCAGGAAAAAGTTCCCTGCCCCCACAAACAAAAGTAAATCCGGAAATATGAAGTGATTGTTTTACCAGATGCAGAGAAATTAATGGAAAAAACAGAAGAAGCATGAAAAGGCAAAGTAATATTATGTTCCTCCAAAGGAACACAATAATTCTCCAGCAATAGATCTTAACCAAAAACAAATTCTTGGAATACCAAATAAATAATTCAAAATAGTGATTTTAAAGAAGCTCAATGAGATGGAAGAGAAATCTGAAAACCAATACAAAGAACTCAGAAAAACAATTCAGGATATGAATGAGAAATTTTTCAAGAAGATAGATATTTTTTAAAAAGAAAACAAGCACCATTGTTTCTTAAAGCTGAATAGTACTCCATGGTATACATATACCACAGTTTATTAATCCACTCATGTATTGATGGTCACTTGGGTTGTTTCCACATCTTTAAATATATAGCACAGGTTAAAAATTATGTGATGAAAAAAAGATATAAAATTCAAACACTAATCACAAGAAAGCTAGAATAGCTATATCAATTTCAGATAACTGGACTTGGAAAAATAGAAAATTATCAAGGATAAAGAGGGGCATCACATAATGATAAGGGGTCAATTCTTTGAAAGACATAACAGTTCTAGCATTGTTTTCTAGTTTCTGTACCTAACCAATAGAGCATCAAAATATTTGAGGCATAGACTTTAAGTCAAAAATTGTTACAAAAGACAAAGAAGGAAATAATATATTAACAAAAGGTAAATTCATGAAGAAGGTGCAACTATTATAAATGTATATGCACCTAACAACAGAGTCCAAAAATTAAATGAAGAAAAAACTGACAGAAATTGAAGGGAGAAACAGACAATTGTGCAATAATAGTTGAAGACTTCAATATTCCACTTTCAATAATGGATAGAATGAATAGACAGGAGATCAGTAAGAAAATAAAGGACTTTAACAACACTATAAACCAAGTAAATCTAACACACATATATAGAACACTTCACCCAACAAAAATAAAATAAACATTTTCAACTACACATAGAACATTATCTATGATACTTCATATGAAAAGCCACAAAACAAGTCTCAATAAATTTTAAAGATTGAATTCATACAAATTATCTGCTCTGACCACAATGGAATGAACTGAAAAACAATAATAGGATGGAACCTCACAAATATGTCAAAATTAAACAACATACTCTTAAACAACTAATGGGTCAATGTTCAACTCACAAGAGAAATTAGAAAATACTTTGTGATGAATGAAAACAAAAATATAACCTACCAAAACCTACAGGATACAGCAAAAAAATCATGCTCAGAGGGAAATTTACAACTATAAGTGCCTACTTTAAAAAGAAAGATCTCAAATAAATTACCTAGCTTTCCACCTTATGGAGCTAGAAAAAAGAAGAGCAAACTAAACCAAAAGTTATCATTGCAGAAATTAAAGAAGACATAAATAAATGGAAAGACATCCTGTACTCATGGATTGAAAGATTTAATACTGTTAAAATGGCAATACTTCACAAAGCAATCTACAGATTGAATGCAAGACCCTGGTTCCTGGCACAGAGCTGCTAAAACACTCATAATTTCCCAAGCAATAAGGATTCTAGGAGAATCTTTTGTTCTAATATTTAATCTTAGACCCTGGTTCCAGACACAGAACTCTCAGCTTAATCCCCTGAAATTTTCTGGGTGATAGGAGCATATTTTGTTTTTATGAGGAGACTCTGGCTGGTCACCAGAAAGACCAAGCCATGATCAGAAGCTTGGAACTTTCAGCTCCATCTCCATCCTCCAGGAAGGGAAGAGGGATTGGAGATTGAATTAACAATTGATCATGCCTATATAATGAAACCTCCATAAAAATCCCTACTACTACGGGATTTGGAGAGCTTCCAGGTTGCTACACATGTTCAGGTTTCTGGAGGGTAATGCACCTGGAGAGGACATGGAAGCTCTGCACCTCTTCCCATATTCCTTGTCCTATGCATCTCTTCTATCTGGCTGTTTATCTGTACCCTTTTAAATATCTTTTATAATAAATCAGTAAATGTAAGTGTTTCTATGGGTTCTGTGACACATACTAATATGTTAATGTAACCTGGCGAGGCTATTGTGGGAACTTGATTTATAGTTGATTGGTCAGAAGTATAGGTGACCACCTACTACCTATGATTGACATCTGAAGTGAGAACATTCTTGCAGAATTGAGCCCTTAACCTGTGGGATCTAACACTATCTCCAGGTAGATGGCGATGGAATTGAATTATAGTTGGTGTTTACAAAAGAAAAGGTTGTTGGTGGGGAGAAATCATCACAAATGTTTTGGTGAACAGAGTGTTCTGATCTGTGTTGAGCATGAGACTAGGTTGTTTTTTATTCTATTATAAATAAAGTCCCAATGACACTTTCTTTTTTTTTTATTTCAGCATATTATGGGGGTACAGATGTTTAGGTTACATATGTTGCCCTTCCCCCCACCCCAAGTCCGAGTTTCGAATATGTCCATCTTTCGGGTGGTGCGCATTGCACTCTTTGTGTATGTATATGATGACACTTTCTGAAGAAATAGAAAGGCCAATCCTAAAATTCATATGAGATTGTAAGGGAGTTTGAATAGACAAAACAATTTAGAAAAGGAAGAAAAAAGTTGAAGGAGTCACACTTCTCAATTTCAAAACTTATTACAACACAGTAATTAAAACAGTATGGTATTGGCATAAGGACAGACAATGGAATCTATAAATCAATGGAGTAGAATTGAGAGTCCAGAAATAAATGCAAACATCTATGTGTAATTGATTTTTAACAAGGTGCCAAGACCATTAAATGGGGAAAGAACATTCTTCAACAAATGGTGCTGGGAAAACTGGATATCTACATGAAAAAGAATGAAGTTAACATCATGTACAAAAATTAACTCAAAATAGATGAAAGACCTAAGTATAAGTACTAAAACTATACAAATATTAAAAGAAAACCTGAGAATAAATCTTCATGATGTTGGATTGGGAAATAGTTTCTTAAATATGGAACCAAAAGCACAAATAACAAAAGAAAAAACATGTACACAAATGTTCATAGCAGTACTATTCATAGCAGCCAGAAAATGGTTAAAAATCCAAATGTCCATTAATAGATGAATATATACATAAAATGTGGTAATATGCACAATGGAGTACTATTCAATCATAAAAAGGAATTAAATTTTGATATATGATACAACATGGATGGACCTTGAAATCATTGTACTTATGAAATAAGCCAAACACAGAGGGACAAATATTGTATGATTCTACTCACAGGAGGTACCTAGAATAGGCAAATTCATAGAGACAGAGAGAAGAAGTTACCAGGAGTTGTGGGAAAGGGGTAAGGAAAGTTATTGTTTAATGGATATGGAGTTTGTGTTGGGGATGATAAAAAACTTTTGTGTATAGAGGGGGAGGAGGGGTAACAAGGCAGACTAGAAGCAGCCTGCTCATGCTGCTCTCAAGAGAGGATCAAAAGTTACAGATTTATGCCCTCCTATGGATGGGCCTTCTTTGAGAGAAAACTGTGAGTCATTGAAGAAGAAACAGGGGATGCTCAGAATGAAGGAGAAGCTGATGGAGTGATCCACCCAGCAAGATTGGAAGGTACCTGGGGGAGACATCCATACATCAGGAAGAAAGGGGAAAGAACCCCGGGGCTCCATGCTCCCCCTATGAACACTGTGACCTGAGTTGTGAGGGGGCCTCTGCCACCACCACAGAAATCTGGACTGATCAGGGAGGTGATTGAAGTCTTTGCAGTGACAGTGACATTGCACTGGAGAGTGGGCAAAGCAGGGACCCAGTGCCTTCTGTTTCTGGGTTGCTGCAACTGATGCCATTCTGAACTCTCAGGTCAAGAGCACCTGGTCCACACAGGGTTCGACTTCGATACAGCCACCTTTACAGTGCTCAGCCTGGACTGTAGAGGGAGCAGGGAGAGCACACACTTTCACGTGCCCCATAGCCAGAAGCCAAGCACTCCCCTCCCACAGGGGTTTTCTGCAGAACAGGTACGACAGATGCTAACCTGAGAAGTGCTGTGGCAACTGCCTCTGTGGGACCTGGGCACAGGGAGAATTATAGGTATCATGGAGGGAGAAGGAGAGAAAGCAAAAACATGGAAAAGCTATTTGAGGAAAACTTCTCTGGTACCACCAGAGATTAAGATATTCAGATAGGGGGCAAGATGGCAGGTGAGAAAAACTGCCAGCCAGAGTGTCTATGAAAGAAAGACAGATTTTAGAAGAAAGTGAAAAAAAAATAAACAGGCAGACAAACATAGATTGGATGAGGGTCAGAAGGAAGGGTGCCTGAAACTACAAGAGACTCCACGGGAAGAAGTTACAGAGGAGGACTGGAAGGAGAAAGGCCGCGGAGAGGCTTGGAGAACAGCGACAAGGATAGGTGGAGTGGTTAAATTTCCCCTCGTTGCATCTCAGACTGCTGGTGGGCTCCTGAGCAGTTGGAGAGACCTACCAACATCAGCCCAGAACGGCCACCACCAGTGAGCAGTGAGCCTCTTGCAGACAGGGAACCAGGCTGCCAGCTCCCACAGGGCACATCCCGGCCCGTAGACCCCACCCGATAGGCAGGCGTCATATTGCTTCATTTTCCCCTTCCCCTTCCTTGTCCGCAGCTGCCAAGAGAGACGATTTAGCCACCACCTGGAGGCATTTGCAGGGAACGGGACCTTTCCTTTTGGGGCCCTACAGTAGACTGAGTACTCAGACTGTGAGCTCCCTACCCACCAGTCCTCCCAGATGCTGCTTGCCTGGTGACTCCAGGGGAGCGGGGAAAATCCCCAGACAGAGAGAGATTGATCTTGCTTGGGCATTCCGTGAGTGACTTAAGACCAGCACTGTTCTCCCTGGCAGGGTTGGGGGTTGATCTTAGGGGCCCAGGGGACAGGCCTGAAGACCAGATCCCATACACCCGGGTCTTGATCACATTGCCCCAGGGCACAGAAGGGATATTAGTGAACAAGCCTACTGAGGCATGTGTGCCTTCAGCGGCAGATCAGTGTGCTTGAGGGGCAACCCTCCTCCCACAGGAAGGCCATGTGCCCAGCCCCAGCTGCAATCCTGGGCAGGGAACTTCCCAGCCTGCATCACAGTCAGGAGAGATCTGCTGGCTTGAGCTCCTGCCTGCTGGCAGAGGCCTGGGAGAAACTGTGGAATAGGGGAGAGTGGAAAGGAGCAAGGCCTGCTCCAGATTTCAGGTCTCGGGCAGCCCCACCCCACACGTAGTCTTTTCGGCACAGTGGGGCCATTTCAGCCCCTCCCTGGCAGCTTTGCCCAGAAGCAGAGAACAAACCTTTGACCCTTGCTAACAGCATTTGTGGAGCTTGAGGGCAGGCTCACCAAACTCGGCTCTGCCAAGACTCACTCCCCGACCTACCCCCACTAAGGTGGAGAATAAGGACACACCTGGAAGTCCTAGGGCCCCACCCACCACCTGAGGCACTAGAGTGCCTCTCCAGAGGAACAAGAGCAGGTTACAGGACCCAAAAACAACTCTGCAGCCTATTTCTCCCAGCAAGCACCACCTACTGACAGGGAAGTCATTCTGCACACACTTTTACTGCATCTACTGACTCACCATACAGGGTGTGGTCAAATCTCACCCACAAATACCACCTACTGACTCAGAGACTAAACAGGACGTATCATTATTCAAACAAAAATCTAAAGGTAAGAAACAACAGATGATCCAGATGGGAAGGAATCAGCAAAATAACTCTGGAAGTATGAAGAATCAAATGGAAAGCACACTCCCAAAGGGAAACATCAATCTCTAGCAATGGACATCAACCAAATTCAGAACACTAAAATGACAGAAGAAGAATTTTGAACATGGATTGTAAGAAAACTGAATGATATACAAGAAAAAATGGTTAATCAACACAAAGAAACCACAGAAAAATTCCAGGACTTGGAAGAAAAATTCACTAAAGAAATTGAAATATTAAAGAAATATCAAACATGTGATAATATTTCATAGAACTATACACACATATGTATGTGTAACTGGTGAAATCTGAATATCCTCTGTGAATTGTACCAATGTCAATTTCTTGAATTGATATTTTACTAGAGTTATGCAAGATTTGACCATTGGGGAAACTGCATAAAAGGTCCATGAGGTCTCCCTGCATTTTTTGCAACTTCCTGTGAATTTGTAATTATTTTAAAATAACAAGTTAAAACACACAAAAAATGACCATATATGTGTAGGTCTATTACTGGATTCTGATCTGTTCCATCGACTTATTTCTTACTCCAATCCCACACTGTTTTGATAAGTACAACTTTATAGTAAGTCTTGAAAATAAGAAATATAAGTTCTATAATACTTTTTCTCTTTTTAAAATTTTGCTGGAAATCCCAAGACGTATGTTTGCCCACCCCAACATCTGTACAGCTAGTCCTCTCTGATGCCTGGCTCCACAGATTTCAGCTGCTTCACCTATCCAGAACTCTAATATTTGCCTCCTCCACTTGATGAGACTGCCTAGAGTCTGAAAATTGTCAACAGGCAAAGAGCTGGGGCAATCTTGGGGATTAATTTGTGAGTTCTCTTTCCTGAGGATTATAACCATGTGCTGACTATTGTTCAATTCCTATAAACTGTCCCTTGCATATTTTATGCAGTTTTGTGATTTTTGTAATAGCAGGAGTGCTAGTCTAGTGTCGTCCCCAATACAGATTTATTAAACTTTTTTTCTGCTTAAATCTGCCAGATTCAGCTTCTGTTGCATACAACTAAGAACCCTAACTGATACAAGCCCCTAGTTTATGCCATGCCCAGTGATAGGTTCTTGGGATTAATTATGTCATTTAATCTTCATTTAGAAAAATCTTTCCCCATGGAAACCAAAACAATGGGCAAGAAGGGAGAGAAGTTTCAGTGAGAGAAGCATTGTAGATGAAGGAAGCATGTATAAATGCACAAGACAGTCAGTATACAAAAAATAAAGTATGAAACCTTTGAAATTTTCAAGGAAATGGTCTTGAGACCTGCATAAATTCTCCCGATCCAATAAAACCATTATAACAGAATTTCCTTCATAAAATGCAGTAAAATATGATTTTTTTGTATAGTAGGTTCCTATAGGATTGTTTTAGCTGTCCCTGCCACCCTCATTAATATGGGCACCACTAGAATAACCAACCATCCCAGTTTGCCCTAGACTGTTATAGTTTTAGCAAAGACACACATCCAAGGGAATCCCTCCATTCCAGGAAAGCTAAGAAAACTGTCCTTTAGTATCATGTGACCTCATTCACCTGGCTACAGTCAATTGGTCTTGGACAGGCACCAGACTCAAACTTGGCCAACGAATCCCTCCTAGATTTATGGATATGGGACCATAGTGTCTGTGGCAGCCATGTAAGTGCCTTTCAAATCTTTCAAGGGAAAACCTAATGTGAGGAGAGGAGTCAGCTAACAGCCTCTAGCTGGAGCACTTCTAGGATATTTTTGTATCATTTGATCCAAAGCCATTTCCTTCTCATGCATCTCCATCTAATTTCTGAGTACAAGAGAGATACTATGGTTGTTTCTTCCAAATTCAGGATTCCTCTAATCAGCGATTTTTGCTCTAGGTCTTCTGGTTGGGGTGGTGGGGACTTCCATAGGGCTGTACTGTAACCTGAAGCCCTTCCTATCCATTACACCTTTCTTTCCTCTCCTTTTTTTTTTTTTTTTTTTTTTTGAGACAGAGTCTCACTCTGTAGCCCTGGCTAGAGTGCAGTGGCGTCATCCTAGCTCACAGCAACCTCAAATTCCTGGGCTCAAGCAATCCTTCTGCCTCAGCCGCCCGAGTAGCTGGGACTACAGGCATGCACCACCATGCCCGGCTAATTTTTGCTATGTATTTTTAGTTGTTCAATTAATTTCTTTCTATTTTGAGAAGAGACGGGGTCTCGCTCTTGCTCAGGCTGGTTTCGAACTCCTGAGCTCAAACAATCCGCCCTCCTTGGCTCCCACAGAGCTAAGATTACAGGTGTGAGCCACCATGCCTGGCCTCCTCTCCTTTTTTAAGTATCAGACCTGCACTGTGGTCTGCCTACTCCTGCTTCTTCTTCTCTTTATTTTCCTAGTCATTATCCACAATAGATCTCTAGACTTGGAACTCCATATTGGCATCTGCTTTTCAGAGGACCTGATCTGGCTTGGTGTCTCTCTCCAGTGGCTGAAGCTGTGATATGAAAATCTAGGAAGGTATCAGTAACCATATTTCCTGTTACATGGACTTGTGAAACAAAAGGAGCTTGGGGGAAGGGGAAGGGGGGGTGGGGAGAGAGAGAGAGAGAGAGAAACATAAGTATGCAGGGAAGAACAGAGATAAAAGAATGATAGAGAACCTTGATGTCATTTGAATCCTTGGTTTTGACTATTTTTGAGGCCTAACTGTACCTTTCCCTTTTCAAGTTTTGATTGTTTCAATCCTTGAATTCTGTGAGATACCCCATTATCTTCCCATAAATTTCTCCCTTTTGCTTGTTAATTTCAGGTTGGTTTTTGTTACCTTCAACTAATAAGTTCTGATTAATACCTCTTCATGGCAAATATAATTGTATAGGCCATTGAGTTTATGCTCAATCATGTTTTTCTTGGGACTCAGAAATGTTCAAATCCCTAGACACAAATTAATATACTTTTCAGTTTTTACTAAATTTTTGTCGATCAGTAGATAAGGAAAATTTTGCACAGCCTAGATAATTTCTGAAAAGCTTTAGCATTTGTTTCTCTGTGGAGTACATAGCAGAATTCGTGTCATAGACCAAAGCCTCAGCCAAATTCAACATTGCACCTCAGAGTATTTATTTTCTGGCTAAAAGTCACTACTTTCATTATAAATTTTATTCTTTTCCTTCTTTCCTTTTTTTTTAACTCTATCAAAGATTACTAGCACTTGGTTCTCTTAAAGACCATTTTTTTAATTTTTTTTTATTTCAGCATATTATGGGGGTACAGATGTTTAGGTTACATATGTTGCCCTTTCCCCTGCTCCCCTCCAAGTCCCAGTTTCAAGTGTGTCCATCTCTCAGATGGTGCGCATTGCACTCTTTGTGTATGCATATACGGGTCCCCTCCTCTGTCTCCCTCCTTCTCCCATCCCCTTCCCCCTCCCCTTGCCCGACATCCAATAGTTGTTATTCTTATATGTACACTTATGTGTTGATCAGTTAATACCAATTTGATGGTGAGTACATGTGGTGCTTGTTTTTCCATTCTTGGGGTACTTCACTTAGTAGAATGCGTTCCAGGTCTATCCAGGAGTATACAAGAGGTGCTATATCGCCATTGTTTCTTAAAGCTGAATAGTACTCCATGGTATACATATACCACATTTTATTAATCCACTCATGTATTGATAGACACTTGGGTTGTTTCCACATCTTTGCAATTGTGAATTGTGCTGCTATAAACATCCGGGTGCAGGTGTCTGTCTTATACAGCATCATTTGCTCTTTTGGGTACATGCCCAGTAATGGGATTACTAGATCGAATGGTACTTCTACTTGTATTTCTTTAAGGTATCTCCATATTGCTTTCCACAGAGGTTGTACTAGTCTGCAGTCCCACCAACAGTGCATGAGTGTTCCTATCTCTCCGCATCCACGCCAACATTTATTGTTTTGGGACTTTTTGATAAAGGCCATTCTCTCTAGAGATAAGTGATATTTCATTGTGGTTTTGATTTACATTTCCCTGATGATTAGAGATGTTGAGCATTTTTTCATATGTTTCTTGGCCATTATTCTGTCTTCTTTTGAAAAGTTTCTGTTCATGTCCTTTGTCTACTTTTTGATAGGGTTGTTTGATTTTTTCTTGCTGATTTTCCTGAGTTCTAAATAGATTCTGGTTATCAGCCCTTTATGGATGTGTAACATGTGAAATTTTTTTCCATTCTTGATTGTCAGACACTTTCTCACAGCAAAATTGTAGAGCTAGACTAAATTTCAGATTTCAAGAGTTCACAACTAGGTACTCTGCACTCAAAACAAAGAAGGCAGTCAGTTAGCTCTTCTCATGCAGTTTACTTCACTAAATTGTCATTATTAGGGCTGTGTTGAAAACATGGGTAAAAGTCAATCAAAATATCCATTTTAAAAGCTACCTAGATATCTATTTGGCAGATCAAGCTATAGTGAGGCTATGTAGCACATTATGAACCTTGATGTTAAAATGATTTTCTGTGATGTGATGAAAATTTTTTAATGGTCTTATGCATTTGAAGTTTGTTTTAATGCATTCTCTTTTATTCTAATATAAAAAAACAAAAACAAAAACAAATGTTGGGTTAATAGCTGTGACTACTTTGGGGACTTTCTACTAACATGCTATAGTACTAAAAGGACACTAGTGGAAAGGAGTATACATTAACGTAATTATATTCATTTCTTTATGTAACAAATTACATTAAGTGCATACTGTGTACTAGATACTGCATGAAATATTGGGGGAATACAAGTGGACAAGACAATTTTCTTCCTCAGGGATTTTTCATTAAAAGGGAGACCAACAAGTTAAATAGTGTGACAAATGTTTTATTAGAGCGATGAATTGGTGAGAGGCAACTAACTCAGCCTGGGAGCAGGAGCTCAGGAAAAAGATGACTAACACTTATTGCAAGATAAATGGGAGGGACTGGCAAGATAGCAGACGAGAAGCAGCCTGTGTGTGATGCTCTCAAGGAGAGGATCGAAAGTTTCAAGAGGATGCCTACCTACAGATGGTTTTTCTTATAAAGAACATTGTAAAACTCTGGAGAAGTGAAAGGGGGCATTTAGAATGAAGGAGAAGATGACAAGGTGATTAATTTAGCAAGATTGAAGAGATGTGTAGGGAGGCATCCACCCATGAGGAAGGTCAGGAGGAGAGAGCCCTGGGGTACCATGCTTAGCCTGTAGGCACCATGGCCTGAGCTGTGAGGGATCTCCTTCTACCACCACAGAACTCTGGGCTGATTAGAGTCTGTGCAGAGACAATGCCTGGAGAGCAGACACAGCAGGGATCTGGTGGCAACTGATCCCAGGTTTCTGCCGCTGACGCCATTCTGCGCTCTTAGGTGCATGATGCCATGTCTGCATGGGACTTGGCTTTGCAACGGCAGTCTTCACATTGCCCCTGCAAAGCCAGGGAAGGAGCAGGCAGAGCAGACGCTCCCCCATGTCATGCCCTTTGACTGGGAGCTGAACACCCCTCGCCCTGCCCAGTGTGGGATCTGAGCAGAGGAGGCATCTCAGACACCACCAGCCTTACCTGAGAAGTCTTAGATAACTGTCTCAGTTGGGAGTAGGAAAGGGGAGAACCCTGACTGTCCAGCAGCCCTGGACCATCTCTACAGTCCCTACACCATTGATGAACAGCCTCCTGCCCATGTGGCTGTGCTCCGCAGTCCCCAGTACCAGCTCTGAGGTTCTCACAGCACCTGTGCCCAAGGCTCTGCCTCTGTGGCTCCACAGCTCCCACCAGGCCTATAATGCCACCCCAAGATTCCAGCATTGTGCCTGGATTCCAAGACCTTACTCTTGAGTCACCACCACTGCTAATGTGCCCATGGAACCACTCCGAGGTCTAATGCTCTGCCAGAGATCCCCCAGCCTTGAGCTGCCATTACACTTGGACATGGTTTGAGCAAATACCCATAGCTCAGGCACCTATGACCACTGCCTAGATAGCCTCACTCACCACAAGTCAAACAGTGATGAAATAGTGTGATTTAGATAGCCTCACTCTGCTACTGTCACTTCTGTGGGAGGATTCCAGGTGGAGAAATTCCCTACAACACCAGCCTCCATGGAGAGGGTCTTACCAGCCACCAACTCGAGCAGCCAACAACAATATGGGGAACAAACCATCAACCTGCATGAAGATGATTCAGCACTGGATTGAACTGTGATAATCACAACGGAATAGGATAAAACAAAACAATAGTACTACAGGCTCTCAGTGTGCCTGCCCCTCTCCTGTCGGGTCAATATTCCAGAGTAGGACACAAAAGTACCATCTAGGGACCTCCTCTTCTTCTCACTAAGTAGAAGAGTCCCTGGCAAAGGACAATAGGTACCCTGTAAACCAATTAGCCCTGAACCAAGAGAAGAGGATTCATGAGAAGAAACCAGCAAAAGAACCCTGGCAACATTTAAAAAAAAAAACAGTTCAACTCCCCCAAGGGATCACAGTGGCCCTATAGTAGTGGACAAAAGGAAATTGTTGAAATGACAGAAATCATATTCAGAATATGGATGAAAAATAAGATGAATGGAATTGAAGAGAAAATTGAAAACCAGTGAAAAGAAGCCTCCTCCACCAAACTTCAGGAAATCAATGAAAAAAATTAAAAAGTCACTAAGAGCAAGATAACATAAGAACGGATATAATAAAACTTTTAAAAATGAATCATTTAGGGAATTGCAAAACTGAGCAAAAAGCTTTGACAACAGACTAAACTAAGCAGAAGAAAGAATCTTAGAGATTGAAGACAAGGCCCTTGACCTAACCTAGTCATTCAAAGATGCTAAATGAGAAAAAAGAAGACTGAACAATCAGTTAGAGAAATATGGGACTATGCAAAGTTAACTAATATTTGAATTATAGGTATCTCTGAGGGAGAGCAAAAAGCATGTAAATTCTATTTGAGGGAATTATTGAGGGAAACTTCCTGTTATTGCCAGAGACTCAGACATCCATTTACAAGATGGTCAGTGAACACCAGGAAGATCACAGCAAATTGAACAACTCCAAGACACATAGTAATCAACCTGGCCAAAGCCAAAATGAAGGAGAAAATTCAACAAGCAGCAAGATGAATGCAACAACTAACCTACAAAGGAAAACCCATCGGGCTAACTGCAAACTTCTCGGTTCCATGGTTATATTACACGGAAACCATTTGATTTGCAGGGGGGCAGGGGGCGTCTTGATTTAAATCTCTGTTAATTAGGGCCAGATCATGCTTTACTCTATTACTAATTTTTCTTCTACTAGTGAAGCAAAATCTTTTGAGTACTTTGTACTTTACCTGAAACCCTGTGAATTATGACCCATTCCACTCTGGCTCATGGGAACAATAACTATTCCAAGATATACGTGTGCTTCAAATATTCTTTCCATAGCCTCTGATAATTTCTTTCCATGCGTTACTGAGCCATCACTAGGTACTTAAAGAGGCTCCTCTATAGATATTCAGAGTCTTCTATTTTTGCAGCTCTCTCCTTTGCAGTACTCCACTCTGTAAACTCCAGTCACCCTGACCTCTCTGAACTCTCATTTCCATCTACTTCTCGTAGGAAGACCACGAGGCTTTGCTGGAGTTTCCCTATCTGTGTCACAGCCTAGAAACTCTCCAAGTAATAATGAAAGGCAATTGTAAGGATTACCTCTGATTTCCCTATCTCTGGCATCCTGTCCTGTGCTGATATTGAATTTTTGAAAATATGTTTTATATTATATACATATAATATATACATATTTTATAATATATATTTTATCCAAATTTTTAGTTTTTTTCAAGCAAGAGAGTAAGTTAAGTCCCTGTTGTTCTATCTTGGTTAGATGCAGAAGTCTCACTGCAGGTTTTTAAGAATGAAAGTGACATAATCATTTTTGAATATGAATATTAACTGTAGCCCAATGTAGATTATAGAATTTAGAGAAGGCTGGTTAAAATAACCTTTATAATAATGCTAGAAAAAGGGATGTGAACTTGAATGCAATTGGCAACAGTTGGAATGTGTGGTAATTAAATATTTCGTCATCATTTAAAAATAGAGTTTACAATGACCAAATGGCATTGTTGAGTACAATTTATAATGTTAAATTTTAAAAAGTAGGGAGCAAATAATTTATATTATGTTTTACTAAGTGAAAAAAGAAACCACCTATAAAACTTTATATTAAAAACATAGTAGCAGAAACACATGGCATTATACTCATTGCATAGTAAAATCACAAGTGATTATATTTCTTGCTGTTTTTCTGTATTTCCCAATTTTTATTTGATAAGTTATTTTTATAAGAAAATAAACTACTAAAGACTTTCAGAACCTAAAATCAATAATACTAGAGATTGATTGGTATTAGTAAATAAGTAAGTATGAAGGAGTGGCTTAGGTTAACTCTTTCATTTCTAGTTTGGGACTTGGATAGAAAACTAACCTAAAGAATACCAAGGCAAAGCAGCTATTAGGGGAAACATTGATTTTATTTTGAATCTTTTGAATTTGAAGTACTTGAAGTAGAAATGTATAGTAGGGCATTGGTTTTAAGTTTCTGAAATTTAGAAATCAGCTCTGGGACAAAACTATGCACTTGAAAGTCACAGATAGGAGTTGATGCTGCAGATTTAAATGAAGTTACCTAAATGTCTTAATTTTTATGGTTTTCTTGTGATATTTTTAATATAGCTCCCTAAATGCACAAACTACTCCATCAAAACCACAATGGAACTGATATGCTACCTATTTGCCTAATAATAAGGTTACAGTATAATTATATATTTATAATTTATATATACATATAAAATTGATTGCTTTTAGCAGTATAGTACTATTGGTATTGTTGATCAATGTTGATTATTCCCCAAGTACTAATAAAATTCCAAGTTTAGAAACTGGTAAATAATGTAGCGTCTGATTAAAAACTTTGTAAATATCAAATCTGTGGAAGCCCACCGTATTCTAAACTTTTTGAAATTAATCAGTGTATCTTATTCATCTAGCTCAGTGCCTGGAAAATAGTAGAAACTCAATAAGTACCTGTTGAAGATATGACAAAAACTGTACAGTGGTTGAATGAGACAGGAGATCAAATATATAGAAAATGATGGGCTCCTGGCTATTATTTCTTGCCCACTTTTTCTTGCTCTCCTTACCTTCTCATTACACACATTTCCTTTCTCATTACACGTATTTTTCCTTTCTCTTTGCACATATATGCTTTATCATAGATCTAACTATCAATCCCTGTATTCATCCTTAACCCATCTTATTTCTTAATACATTTCAAAATAAATTAAAAGTTATTAGTTCACTTCCTATTAAATATTTCAGCATAAATATCTTTTAGCTGGAATTTAAAATTTGCTTATAGTCTTTTTTAAAGATGAATTCTACATATAATGAAAAACACACATTTTAAGTGCTTACTTGCTGATTTTTGAACACATCAAAACCCTTGTAACCCAAACCCTTGTCGAAATATACAACACTGCCATCATTCTAGAAAGATCTCACAGGGTCCTTCCCACTCAATCCTCTCTACCACTGTCCCAGAGGCACCTGCTGCTCTGATTTGTTTCCACTATAGATTGGTTTTAAGTGCTAGAGCTTATTGCAAATGAGAACATAAATATATATTCTGTCGTATAAGTTTGCTTTTACTCAGCATGTTTTGAGATTTATTTATGTTTCATTATCAGTATTTTTTTTAACACTTTCACTGTCACACCAGAATTTTTTTCCCCCCCTCCTTGGGGCCATGATATTTATTACAAAAATAGAATTAAAATGATCCTTTCTAATTTAATGAAAAAATTGTTACTTTTTATTGTTTTCCGTGTGTGAGTTATATGCAGCTTGAAAAATAATTCACTTGGCTCCCAAGGTAGAGATGTGTGAGTTACATATGCTTCATGAGGCCCTGGGCTCAAAATTAGCATGAGTTAAATGCAACTCACGTGGCAGTAAATGTGTTTGTTAATTTCTCGACAGTATTTCATGACATGACTATTACACAGTTTGTTTATCTATTCTCTTGCAGAACAACCTTTGGGCTGTTTTCAGAGTAAGGCTATTAAGATAAGCTGCTATGAACATTCTTGTGCAAATTTTTGTGGGCATATATTTTTATTTCTCTTGGGGAAATACATGGGAATGGGATTGCTGGGTCATAGAGTATGCATATGCTCATTTTTATAAGAAACTGCAGGCCTTCCATTTCTAAACACTTATGCCATTTTATATTCCCACCAGGAATGCATGACAGTTCCAGTTGGTCCATGTCTTCACCTGGTCTTGTTTCATTTTTTTATCTTATTCATTTTAATGAATGTGTAGTTATATCTTATTGTGTTATTCATTTGCATTTCCCTGATGATTAACGATGTTGATCAGGTGTTTACTGCTCATTTGCAGATTCCTTTGTGAAGTAGCTGTTCAAATATTTTGTCCACTTTTTATTGAGCTGTTTGTCTTTTTTACTGAATTATGGGAGTTCTTTGTATTTCCAATCAGGTACATGTTTTGCAAATATTTTCTCCTGATCATTTTCTTAACAGTGATTTTCATGGGAAAAAGTTTTAAATTTTGATGAAATATGATTTATTTTCTTTTATGACTATAGATTTTGGATCCTGTCTAAGAAATCCGTGTCTGCTCCTATGTCTCAAAGATACTAAGATTAAGCAATTTAGACGTGCTTACTCCAACATGTATACTTGAATTTGGAATTTAAGAAGAATTTTCATAAAAATTATTTGTTTGGAAAAAACCAACTGAATCTTCATCTCATCTGTGTTCAAAACTAAATGACAAATATTCGATGGGAGGGATAAAATTTTATGTTTTGTATTTATCACTGAAACTAGTGCAGGGTCTTGCATATAAGGAGTGCTCAAAACATTTGTTACTTGCTTTTAATTTGAAATATATGCCCCTAAAAAATAGATATAAGCTAGAACTTTAAATTTTGAAAAATACTTCATATGACTGTTGTGCCTACAGCTTACCATATCCTGCTCTCCAAAAAGTAAATAAATTAATTGACTTATTCTCTCATGATTTGATGAGATTTTCTTGTTTTTGCTTTTGTTTATCTCTTTTGTTGAAGAGAACACAAGGGAAAGAGAAGCGGGTTTTTAAGTCTTGAAGTGGGCTGCGCCTGGGGTCATAATTTCAATGTCGCTGTTCAAATCTCAAAAGGGAAAGATTTTTACAGTCAGGCTCCTACTGCCTTCAGAGAACCGGTTGAATTGCTAGAAATCACAGTGAAGTCTGGCAGTTCTTTATAATTAAGCTGTAGCCAGACAAAAAGGTTTTGTGTTAAATGAAGTTTGAAAATCTTGACTGAATGTTTAATTATTATCATCATAAGCACAGTTATAAGCAGTATACACTCTAAGGAGGGGTTTTGACCATAACAGACACGTAAGGCACTGATGCTCATTCAACAGCAGCAAGTTTTAAACAGAGAGTAGATTTGCTAGCTGGCTCACATTGTCTTTTGTCTTTCAGAAGCCTGATCAGGATGTTTGAGGATAATGCTGATACTAAAGCCAGCGCAGCACAACACAGGGAACTTAAACTCAGGCAGAGTTGGATTCTAGTGCTGCCAATTACTTGCTCTTTAGTCTATGGAGAGTTACTGAATCTTTCTGAGCCTCAGTTTCTTGAAGACAGGGCTCGTGATAGTGCTTATATCATAGCAAAGTGTAAGGGTTACTGAGGTGATATGTGTAAACAACCTGGTGCACAAATCAATACTCTTGGAATGGAAGCTACTATTATTTTTGTGGTCCACGGTAGCAGCAGCAGAAGCAACAATGCTACTCCAACACTCCAACTTTGGGGGGCGAGCACCAAGCCTTTCCCAGCAATGTAGACTCAGTGACAAAACATTTTTATCTTTATGCGTAATTTGCACTTAGTTCGATAGAGATACACTGATTCATCTTAAGCCTTTCTTGCTTATCTAGTCTCCCAATCAGTTGCCATGTCACACACTGTTCCTCACTGCAATTTCCATCCCTAGACTTCTGCCTGCCTTCCTTCTGAAAAATCAGCACTTACAGAATCAGTCCCTCTGGTCATTGACTTGCATTGTCAGCACTTTCCCACCGCTGAGGATCATAAAACCTGAGGGAAATGAAAAATTGTACCATATCAGGAAAATGCAGATGCTCCTGTTGTAATACTACTTCAGGTTTGTAATTAAACCTGGCTCGCGGGGAGGGATGTTTTGCGGGAACCAGGGACATTATCTCTACACAGGACTGTGGTTTTCTTATGCATGTTTGTAGAGACAAGAGAACTTAAGCAAGTACTTTGAGTGACCAAGAGAGGCAGGGAGGAGCTACTGGTTCAGAGGCCTCTCCCTCTTCTGGGCTGGGGTTTTGAGACATGATGTTGTCGAACTGTCTTCTGATGAACTGACCTTCTAGGTGTCTTTCCTTGAATGTTTAAGGAGTTAACCATTACCCGCAGGTGGTGCCTGAAGTTTGGCTCCACACGAGGTGGAACAGCCTGGACATACATGTCAGAGGGCAGCACAATTTTGTCAAAGCGTCACAGGGCATTCGAGAATGTGTACAGGGAGTGGGAGGGGAGAGACAGCATGTGGGCCTCTAGTCACTTGCTCTTCCCTGCACCTTCTTGATTCAGAAAGAGACTTCTCAATACAAAAATCTGCTAATTATCCAACTGAAAATTATTGTGGCCAATAAAAGAAGACATTAATGCAACAAATGTCGTTCAATAAATACAACTGCTGGTGCTAGTAAAATTGTGATTTCCTCTTTTATGGCTTTTAAAACTAATGTGAAAATTTTCTTTCTAACATCTAATCATGTTCTATAGGATTAGGAGCAAGGAATCTGCAATTTCATTTTCTGATCCAAAATTTGCTGTTATAGTATAAGAGTGACTAAAACAAAGGGTCATTAATATCAAACAAGGCAGAAAAGAGTAAATTACATGTTAATTTGGCCTACAGTGCTTTTGATAACTTTGCCTGAACGATTTGAGTTTAAGATAAAATAATAATTCAGTATTAATATAGTTTCTCTTGCTATCCTGTTTCCCTGCAGGGTAGTAATAATATCTACTAAAAGTGAGAAAGTCGATGAATTAAAAATTGAAGGAGTGATAAATGCTTATAATTCCAAAAATAATAATTAAAGAAGCAATGTCCTTGGAATTGTGATTACCAAGATGTTGCTTGCCCTCACTGAATATTTTCTGGTCTACAATACTAAGAATATCAAGGAGAGTCCCTTTGGTTCTGAAAATAGAAATGCACTTTGATCTAAGGGAATAATCAAGTTCCATGAAAACATTGCATTAATGACCTTCTTCCTGAAGGGGATATTAGAGGCTTCTGTCTGCTATGTGAGTGGAATGAGTCATTTATTCACAGGCACCAGGCCTGCCCAAGAAAGCTTTGAAGGCAATAATAGTGAGATGGAAGCTTGAGGATATAGGAAAGTGAAATTATGTCCAGCAGTAGCAGCGGCTTTGTTGAGCCTTGAGTTCCCTTTCAGGTAGATTACCTTAAAGGTTAAGGAAATCCCACAGGTCTCAAAGACATGAAAGGAAAGGGTTGCAACGCTTTTTATTTCTGTATTTTATAACTTGTAGTTGTAATCAGTCCTATGGGTTTTTGCTTTACTTTGTTGTTCAGTAAATCTTAATTTCTAAATTTACAATGATAATTGTGATTATAAAGAATTGCTGTTTTTTTATATTGAGAATTAAATGGAAGAGTAAGTCATAAGTAATATACCTTAAAAATAATTCTCGAATCTGTCATCATATTTTTGCCCATTTTTTCATTTAAAAATAGTAGAGCTTTATTCTGACTTTTAAAGTTTGGAACTTATGAAAGATTCACAAAGGCAAATAGAATATAAAAATAATCATCCCATAATTTTTTCAGCAAGAGGTAATATCTGCTAATATGTTTATATTTGCTTTTAGCCTTCTAAGTTTTATGCACATTTAACCATTTTATTAAATAGTCCAAACTTCGTAACGTATGAATATGAACTCTTTTATTTTTCTTCTATTATTACCTATCAACTAGACTATGTTGCTGAATCCCTTAACAAAAAATTGCGTAGGTTCCAAAACTTTCTAGTTACTGCCAATTATTAAAATAAATAATCAAATATCAAGAAATAAAAACAAAAAAATAAAAGTAGACCATTATCTTCTATAGTTGAAAACTCTAATCTTACGTCTTACAGGATTTTCTTGCCTCCATCTCTAGGCAAGTTTCAGGTAGAGGGCGTGGGGGGACAGTGTGCTTTATTCTTCTCCTCCTCATTTCCATTCCCTCACCGTATAGGAGAGGTGTGTGGTCTGCTCGAATACCCCTCCTTTCCATTCCAATACCTGGGGATTTGTATGGGAGCCTTGTCTACCTCTGGGCCTGAATGAGGGAGATGAAATGGAATGACTTTACTTAGGGGATAATAAACACTCCCTTTTAGCTGTGGAGCCTGTATTTACGATGACTTATCCAACTCCAATAATTACTTTTTTCCCTTCTACTCCCTTATTCTTCCACTTACATATCCTAGGTATTAGGGGCCTTGAGGACAGGAGCTAGTGAAGTGGTTAGAGTAATGGAGCTTATTTAGTTACCTCTCAATAAGCTGAGGGTGATTTCTGACACCACTCTTTGGTTTCTCTTTTTAGAAAGTGAAGAAAGTAAAGTACTTAGAGCCACTTCATCCACAGCGTTGATCTTAGCAGGCAATTCCAGGGCTATAGGAAAAGTCCTACTTAACATCTTGTTACAAGTACATATAGGAAATGAGTATAATATGTTGAAACATTTGCCTTTTTCGTACATGCCCTTTTCTACAGCCAGCTTAAGACATCCTTCTGCCCATCCTGGTGGCATGGATATGGGAGTAGTGGAGGGGTAAATTGTTACAGCAAGAACCCAATGAGATTTTCAGCTTATGATTTCCAAGATAGAATTTTACAAAAAAACACCGAACTTGAAAGCCACCATTATTTAGAAAGAATATTCTAAATCCAAGGTATCAATAAGCAAGTTATAAGGACTCAAATTATAGGGTTTCTTACACAGTGTAGCCACTTACCATGTCCAGGAAATGAGAGAAAATGACATAGGGACAGAAGGAAAATTAAGAACAAATCTAACCCTATCAGGGCACAGGGGGTATGGCATGGAGAGCAGGGAACAAAGCAGGGGAAGAAGGACATAAAGCATATGGATCCTAATTCTGTCTTCTTGAACACTGACCTAGAGTGTCAGAGATGTTTTAAATAAGTTGAGAGAAATGCCAAGAGTTTTTATTCCAATTCATATTCGGAAGAAGACTGTCTCAAATGATACCTCTAGCAAAAGCTGGAGGGTGATCACATCAAAGTAAAGTCAATGGTGCAATTTAGTTAGAAGAAAGATCAGACTTGAAATTTCTGAGGTGTTCCCAGCTTTTATAGGGCAAGTGTGGGATCCATACTCCCTGCAGCCTCCTAATATTGACAGAGAACAACTGCATTGAAAGACAGTGAGGTTCTATGAAGAGAGGCACATTGATTTGGAGTAGATGCTATGAGGTCTAAGCATACAGTCTAAGACAAGGAGAAAACTAGAGAACAAAAGGTCTTTCCCAGGCCAGGGAGCATTGACATCTGATCATAAGTGCCAGAGAGGAAATTGGTCTTAATAAAAATAAGAGAGACAATACTTTGAACTTTACCACCAGGACATAGAGTAGAGACTTCACTATGAGGAGTAATGGCACCCAAAGTCACTACACATTATCAAAATGCCCTACCCACCAAACCCTTAGCTTCTTGGAGGACACAAGTTCCACAGATACAAGATATCATCCTGAGCAAGAAAGTAGGGAGAGAGAGTGTTTTAGAACACTAGACATTTAGCTAAAGGCCTGAGCTAATTAAAGAGATTCTTGAATTTAGAGTATCAGATCTGAAATCTAGTCTTTTTTATTCAACAGCACAGCCTGTGTGTTTGAGCACATGGGGAATGATGGCCAAGACTGGACGGCTTTCTGGTTTTACTACTCGGGTCGAGGAGGTCGCTTCTGAATGTGAGTCTACGGAGTGTGTCATCCATCGAGAAATGCTGGGTAGCTGAAAAATGTCACCTGAACTAAACAACGCTTTGCAAGATGTGGTTAAAATTATCAACCACATTAAAATACATGCCCTCAACTCACATCTGTTCATGCAGCTCTGTGAGGAGATGGACACAGAGCACACAAGTCTTTTCTAATACACAGAAGTGAGACTGCTTCCTAAAGGTTGATCACTGGCCAGAGCTTTGGAGTTATGAGAACTGCTCCAGAGATTTCTTTTAGAAAAACAGTCACCACTGGCAGCAGATTTCAGTGACATAAAATGGGTAGCAAAACGTGCTTGTGTGATGTATTCAACCTACTCAATGAACTCAATCTGTCACTTCAGGGGATAATGACAACAGTGTTCAAGTTGGCAGATAAAGTGGTGGCATTCAAAGTCAAACTGGAATTATGGGGGAGATGAGTGAATATTGGGATTTTTGCTATGTTTCAAACATTAGCAGAGATTTTGAAAGAAACTGAGCCAGGGCCTTCTTTCTCCCAGCTGGTGCATGATCACCTATCTCAGCTTTCAAAAGAGTTTGAACGTTACTTCCCAACCCCCAAACTCGGAAGGAATGGATCCATGACCCATTTATGGATAAGCCAGATGAATCAACTTTGTCCGCTCCAGAAGTAGGTTAACTGTTTGAAATCTCAAGTGACAGTGGCCTTAAAAGTAGGTTTGAGACAACTTCAAATCTCCATACATTCTGGATTAAAGTCAAGGCGGAATATCCTGAGATTGCCACAAAAGCACTGGAAGCCTGCTTCTATTTCCCACATCCTATCTTTGTGAAGCAGCGTTTTCTACAGTGACAGCAACGAAAATGAGATTATGGGGTAGGCTGGACATAAGCAACACACTTCGGGTGTCACTGTCTCCAATCACCCCCAGATGGTACCATCTCGTTGCGGGAAAACAAGCTCAGAGCTCCCACTGATTCTGCGTTATGGTGAGTTGTATAATTATTTCATCATATATTTCAATGTAATGATAATAGAAATAAAGTACACAACAAATGTAATGCACTTGAATCATCCTGGAATCTTCCCCCGCACTGTCCGGTCTGTGGAAAAACTGTCTTCCATGAAACTGATCCCTTGTGCCAAAAAGGTTGGGGGCCACTTCTATAAAGGAAAGAGCATAGGTTTTGGAGATATATAGGTAGTTATGACTAATCAACCCCTCCAACAGACCCCAACCCTCATCCTCAGTTCTGCCCTGATTGCTATCCAAAAGGGCAATCCAGTTTGACAGTGCTATCTGCAGATTATGAGAGTTACTCTTCACTACAGCGATCTTAGCATTTGGTATGTTCAGACTTGTTGATTTTGGCAGTCAGTAGTATTTCTTGATTATTTTATTTGCATGCCTGTAATTGCTAATGAGCTGTAGCATCTTTTTTATATGTTTATTGGGCACACAGTTACCTCTTGTGTGAATTGCAGCTTCATATATTTTCTCCACTGATTTGACCTTTATTCATTGATTTATAGTTCATTGATATTCTGAGTGAAAATCTGTTGACTATTATATATATATATTTATTGTCAATTGTTCTCTCAGTCTTTAACATACCTTTTAACTTTGTTTATGGAGTCCTTCGGCGTGTGGAATTTAAAAAATTTTGGCATCATCAAATTTATCAATCTATTTCTTTCACTGACTAGGTTGTTTATGTCCAGTATAAGAAATTCTTTACTATGTGAAGGACATAGAGAAAGTCTTCCATATTTTCTTCTAATGTTTTCAAAGGCTTTTTTTGTTTGTTTTATATTCATTTAGGCCTCCAAAATATCTGGATATCATTTCAAAATCTAATTTGATATAAGGATCTAATTTTTTCCATATGGAAAATCAATTTGACTAATGCCTTTACAAAATATCTAATGTTTCTTCACTAATATTTAGTTCCATTTTTATTATATATACTAAGTGTCTACATAGGTGTGGTTCTATTTTGGTAATAGTACTTCTGTTATTTTGTTTTAAATATATAATGTTTCATAATTTCCATTGTGATTTATTCTTCAACCCATGTATTAATTAGTAGTATGACATTTATGCATATATTTTTAAATAGATTTGATATGGGTTATTTTCTATTTGTTATGCGATAAGAAGATATGGTCTGTACGATAGCTGTTTTTGTGGATTGGTTGAGACTCCCTTTATGGATTAATAAGTGGTCTGCTTTAGAAAATTTTCATATGTACTTGAAAATTAATTAAATGTGGAGTTCAGAACATATCTAATAGATACAGTACGGCAATGTGTGTTTTCAAATCTGTAGCCATCCTAGATTTACAAATGTCCAATATGTCAGTTTTTAAGAGGTAATCTAAACTGTTCTACTTTGATGGTAGATTCCTGAATTACTTTCTATAATTCTATCAGTTTATGCTTTATATGTTTTGCTCAGTGTTGTTAGTTACATAGAAATCAGGGTTGTTGTATCTTCCTTGTGAATTATTTTCTTCATTGTTATATGCTTATCTTCAGTAAATTTCTGTTGTTATTTTGTTTTCTTTTGCAAGTCATCCGTATAGGCAGTCGAGCCTAGAGAGTGGTTTCCCATTTCCCTCCATCAATACCTACGGGTTCCACTATTTCTGACATGTTTTTATATTAACTTTTTGCTTTTCGTTTTGGTTAATGATGTTAGTGTGGAACTCCAATTTCCGGCGGTTGATTCTTTTTTCATCTATGACCGTATATAAATAGTAAGTTCTTTGTAGAGTCTCAGAGTCAGCTGATGAAATATTTAAAGTCCCATATTAAGTACCTTTTCCAAGCTTGTTGAGTCTCTCAGTATTAGTGCTTTGGACTATTAGCATGGAGTCTCTTTTTCCACAACCCCTCAGCATTATGGTTTATATCTGTATACCTGTAATAGCTTGAAAATCATTCATCTGCAGCCTCTGCTCACTACTCTGTGAATCCTATTATTTCCAGCTCTTAAGTTTTCAGAAGCTCTTTTTCAGTTTTAAGCTATAGTTTATCTTGCATGTCTCTGGGATTGTGTGTGCATGCTTGTGTGTGTGTGTGTGTGTGTGTGGTGGGGAGATGGTAATTCCAAGTGAGTTAATTCTGCTAAATTAACCATACATACACAAATACACAGGAATATTTTTTACCTTTAATTTTAACATAACAGACATCTGACGATATATTCTTCTCATTCAACCATTAATGATTCTTTTGGTCCTAGATTTAATCTAAAATATATATTTTTAATAGTGGAAGTGACCATTTCTCTGCATCTTTTCAGAAGTAGATATTATCACTGTTTTTATTTTTTTGGTCAATCTTATAACAAAAATATGACTTTAATTGGCATTTCCCTTACTACCTGTAGGATTGAGCATCATTTTATAGAAATCATTTGGATTTCTTTTTCTATGATTTGTCTGTCTATATCCTTCACCTCTTGATCATTTCTTTATAAATCTGGCACTTTTTGTGTATTGAGGATATTCATGTGATCAGATATGTAATTTTCTTTGATTAAGTCTGGATTTCTTATCTTATTTAAGAAAGTGTTCCCAAGACGAAGTTTATTGAAATACAAAATTTTTATACTTTGATTTTTTTTAATCTAAGTCATATATATATAGTTAAGGGTTCTTTTTTTTGCAGATGGCTAATTGTGTTGGTATCATTTATTTCATATACATGGGATAGCTGAGTTTGGCTAACAACACTTGTTGCTATCAAAGTAGATCATTATTTTACCTGAATAGAGTTACAGAGTTGATTTTTTGTAACTTGTCTTCTCCCTCCTTCCTTCATTTTTTTTTTTTTCACATCATGAAAATCTGGAGTTACATCATATTGTTCTCTAATTTTAGGCTGTGACCAAAATCCCTAGATTAATAAGGACTCTGCTTAGTTAGATCTTCCACTTCACTAAAAGCAGTGGTTCTCAAACTAGCATGCATTGAATTACCCAAAGGCCTGTTAAAACACAAAATTTCATGCCCCGTGTCCGAAGTGTCTAATTCAGAAGGCTTAGCACGGGGTCAAACAATTTGCACTTCTAATTAGTTTCAAATGATGGTGATGCTGCTGGACCAGGCACTGTACTTTGAGAACTATTAACTTAGAAAATAGTCTGTAACCCCAGAGTCATCCAAAGCGCTGTTAAAAGATTTGGATGTATATATTACCCCAGACCAATTAAATTAGCACCTAATTTAGTTAATGCTTCTTTGACTTCATATTTTAAAAAAGTCCACAGTTAACTTTCATTATATGTGGGGATATGCGTGGGCCTGTCTCAGGTTTTCGGCAGATAGATTTTTAATTAGTTTTTTTTTTTTTTTGAGACAGAGTCTCACTCTCTTGCCTGGGGCGAGTGCCGTGGCATCAGCCTAGCTCACAGCAACCTCAAACTCCTGGGCTCAAGCGATCCTACTGTCTCAGCCTCCCAAGTAGCTGGGACTACAAGC